>CALYLW010000335.1:88393-157324 GCA_944989445.1 Ampullaceana balthica | reverse complement strand
ACTAGGCTTTTTTACAATTAAAAAGTGCTGGATTATCCACAGCTCACTGATATGGCCTGGCTTAACAACGTTATTTAAAAAAAAAGATTTTACCCTTCGATGCACTGAACAAACAACAGTGAGGCTTGGGAAAAACAGCAGAAAGGACGTTTTGCAATATAAAATCGTTTGAAAGAAAACTGCAAGTTTTAAAGAGCCCTTCCAATAAGTCAGCTGAATTTTTTTTCCAAATTGAAAGATGCATCTAGAATCTAGAAAATTCTACACAATTTGCACGCAATCCTCCAAGTCATGAAGAAATCTACAAGGAATTGTCGAGCATCGTAGCGGCTGCAACGAAGAATTGTAATGATAGATTTTTACAGATGGAAACAATCATGTTTTTTCTTACTTCTCCAGATAAATATAAGTATGAATAACTTGATCTTTCCTGCTTATAGTTATAGTGGTTATATCTTGAAAATTATAAAATGGAGCTATTGGAATTTCAAGACGGCGCTACATGGAAAAGAAAACTCTCTGATCAGCGTGCAACACTTGAGACGATGGAGAGAAAGTGAGTACACAATATAACACAATTGATAGTTATGAAAGTAAAATTCTTAAATCGTGGAATTTTCTGCCAAGTAAGTTTAAATCAATGAAACCAGTTGTTTTTTTTAGGGGGGGTATATGATTTTGTTTGGATCATCTCATTATTGTGCGTGGGAACAGCTTTTATCATCTCATTCTTGTGCGTGGGAACAGCTTTTATCATCTCATTCTTGTGCGTGGGAACAGCTTGGATCATCTCATTCTTGTGCGTGGGAACAGCTTTTATCATCTCATTCTTGTGCGTGGTAACAGCTTTTATCATCTCATTCTTGTGCGTGGGAACAGCTTTTATCATCTCATTCTTGTGCGTGGGAACAGCTTTTATCATCTCATTCTTGTGCGTGGTAACAGCTTTTATCATCTCATTCTTGTGCGTGGGAACAGCTTGGATCATCTCATTCTTGTGCGTGGGAACAGCTTTTATCATCTCATTCTTGTGCGTGGGAACAGCTTTTATCATCTCATTCTTGTGCGTGGGAACAGCTTGGATCATTTCATTCTTGTGCGTGGGAACAGCTTTTATCATCTCATTCTTGTGCGTGGGAACAGCTTTTATCATCTCATTCTTGTGCGTGGGAACAGCTTTTATCATCTCATTCTTGTGCGTGGTAACAGCTTTTATCATCTCATTCTTGTGCGTGGGAACAGCTTTTATCATCTCATTCTTGTGCGTGGGAACAGCTTTTATCATCTCATTCTTGTGCGTGGGAACAGCTTTTATCATCTCATTCTTGTGCGTGGTAACAGCTTTTATCATCTCATTCTTGTGCGTGGGAACAGCTTGGATCATCTCATTCTTGTGCGTGGTAACAGCTTTTATCATCTCATTCTTGTGCGTGGGAACAGCTTTTATCATCTCATTCTTGTGCGTGGTAACAGCTTTTATCATCTCATTCTTGTGCGTGGTAACAGCTTTTATCATCTCATTCTTGTGCGTGGTAACAGCTTTTATCATCTCATTCTTGTGCGTGGGAACAGCTTGGATCATCTCATTCTTGTGCGTGGGAACCGCTTTCTTCAGCTTTGAATAATATCAGATCTGACGCCAAAAAAAACCACAACAAAAAACAACAACAACAAAACAGAATGACAGATAACCTGAGTGCTGCATGTGTGGCCTTCAAATTGACGAACTATGAGCCACGGTTTGACGAATTTATCAGTATGTATAAAATATCAAAAAGACCATTAATTACGCCAAACCAATCAATATCCTGTAATAAAAAGTTTTATGGAACGTTTCTAACTCTCTTTTTGTTTCTTCTCTTGAAGTCTTATGTCGAGTGTGTGCTGTGTTGTTAAGTCAAAGCCCCATTGAGTGTGTGTTGTGTTGTTAAGTCAAAGCCCCATTGAGTGTGTGTGTTGTGTTGTTAAGTCAAAGCCCCATTGAGTGTGTGTGTTGTGTTGTTAAGTCAAAGCCCCATTGAGTGTGTGTTTTGTTGTTAAGTCAAAGCCCCATTGAGTGTGTGTGTTTTGTTGTTAAGTCAAAGCCCCATTGAGTGTGTGTGCTGTGTTGTTAAGTCAAAGTCCCATTGAGTGTGTGTTGTGTTGTTAAGTCAAAGCCCCATTGAGTGTGTGTGTTGTGTTGTTAAGTCAAAGCCCCATTGAGTGTGTGTGCTGTGTTGTTAAGTCAAAGCCCCATTGAGTGTGTGTGTTTTGTTGTTAAGTCAAAGCCCCATTGAGTGTTGTGTTGTGTTGTTAAGTCAAAGCCCCATTGAGTGTGTGTTGTGTTGTTAAGTCAAAGCCCCATTGAGTGTGTGTGCTGTGTTGTTAAGTCAAAGCCCCATTGAGTGTGTGTTGTGTTGTTAAGTCAAAGCCCCATTGAGTGTGTGTTTGTGTTGTTAAGTCAAAGCCCCATTGAGTGTGTGTGTGTGTTGTTAAGTCAAAGCCCCATTGAGTGTGTGTGCTGTGTTGTTAAGTCAAAGCCCCATTGAGTGTGTGTGTGTGTTGTTAAGTCAAAGTCCCCATTGAGTGTGTGTGTTGTGTTGTTAAGTCAAAGCCCCATTGAGTGTGTGTTGTGTTGTTAAGTCAAAGCCCCATTGAGTGTGTGTTGTGTTGTTAAGTCAAAGCCCCATTGAGTGTGTGTTGTGTTGTTAAGTCAAAGCCCCATTGAGTGTGTGTTGTGTTGTTAAGTCAAAGCCCCATTGAGTGTGTGTTGTGTTGTTAAGTCAAAGCCCCATTGAGTGTGTGTTGTGTTGTTAAGTCAAAGCCCCATTGAGTGTGTGTTGTGTTGTTAAGTCAAAGCCCCATTGAGTGTGTGTTGTGTTGTTAAGTCAAAGCCCCATTGAGTGTGTGTTGTGTTGTTAAGTCAAAGCCCCATTGAGTGTGTGTTGTGTTGTTAAGTCAAAGCCCCATTGAGTGTGTGTTGTGTTGTTAAGTCAAAGCCCCATTGAGTGTGTGTTGTGTTGTTAAGTCAAAGCCCCATTGAGTGTGTGTTGTGTTGTTAAGTCAAAGCCCCATTGAGTGTGTGTGTTGTGTTGTTAAGTCAAAGCCCCATTGAGTGTGTGTGTTGTGTTGTTAAGTCAAAGCCCCATTGAGTGTGTGTTGTGTTGTTAAGTCAAAGCCCCATTGAGTGTGTGTTGTGTTGTTAAGTCAAAGCCCCATTGAGTGTGTGTGTTGTGTTGTTAAGTCAAAGCCCCATTGAGTGTGTGTGTTGTGTTGTTAAGTCAAAGCCCCATTGAGTGTGTGTTGTGTTGTTAAGTCAAAGCCCCATTGAGTGTGTGTGTTGTGTTGTTAAGTCAAAGCCCCATTGAGTGTGTGTTGTGTTGTTAAGTCAAAGCCCCATTGAGTGTGTGTTGTGTTGTTAAGTCAAAGCCCCATTGAGTGTGTGTGTTGTGTTGTTAAGTCAAAGCCCCATTGAGTGTGTGTTGTGTTGTTAAGTCAAAGCCCCATTGAGTGTGTGTTGTGTTGTTAAGTCAAAGCCCCATTGAGTGTGTGTTGTGTTGTTAAGTCAAAGCCCCATTGAGTGTGTGTTGTGTTGTTAAGTCAAAGCCCCATTGAGTGTGTGTTGTGTTGTTAAGTCAAAGCCCCATTGAGTGTGTGTGTTGTGTTGTTAAGTCAAAGCCCCATTGAGTGTGTGTTGTGTTGTTAAGTCAAAGCCCCATTGAGTGTGTGTTGTGTTGTTAAGTCAAAGCCCCATTGAGTGTGTGTTGTGTTGTTAAGTCAAAGCCCCATTGAGTGTGTGTTGTGTTGTTAAGTCAAAGCCCCATTGAGTGTGTGTTGTGTTGTTAAGTCAAAGCCCCATTGAGTGTGTGTTGTGTTGTTAAGTCAAAGCCCCATTGAGTGTGTGTTGTGTTGTTAAGTCAAAGCCCCATTGAGTGTGTGTTGTGTTGTTAAGTCAAAGCCCCATTGAGTGTGTGTTGTGTTGTTAAGTCAAAGCCCCATTGAGTGTGTGTTGTGTTGTTAAGTCAAAGCCCCATTGAGTGTGTGTTGTGTTGTTAAGTCAAAGCCCCATTGAGTGTGTGTTGTGTTGTTAAGTCAAAGCCCCATTGAGTGTGTGTTGTGTTGTTAAGTCAAAGCCCCATTGAGTGTGTGTGTTGTGTTGTTAAGTCAAAGCCCCATTGAGTGTGTGTTGTGTTGTTAAGTCAAAGCCCCATTGAGTGTGTGTGTTGTGTTGTTAAGTCAAAGCCCCATTGAGTGTGTGTGTTGTGTTGTTAAGTCAAAGCCCCATTGAGTGTGTGTGTTGTGTTGTTAAGTCAAAGCCCCATTGAGTGTGTGTTGTGTTGTTAAGTCAAAGCCCCATTGAGTGTGTGTGTTGTGTTGTTAAGTCAAAGCCCCATTGAGTGTGTGTTGTGTTGTTAAGTCAAAGCCCCATTGAGTGTGTGTGTTGTGTTGTTAAGTCAAAGCCCCATTGAGTGTGTGTGTTGTGTTGTTAAGTCAAAGCCCCATTGAGTGTGTGTTGTGTTGTTAAGTCAAAGCCCCATTGAGTGTGTGTTGTGTTGTTAAGTCAAAGCCCCATTGAGTGTGTGTGTTGTGTTGTTAAGTCAAAGCCCCATTGAGTGTGTGTTGTGTTGTTAAGTCAAAGCCCCATTGAGTGTGTGTTGTGTTGTTAAGTCAAAGCCCCATTGAGTGTGTGTTGTGTTGTTAAGTCAAAGCCCCATTGAGTGTGTGTTGTGTTGTTAAGTCAAAGCCCCATTGAGTGTGTGTTGTGTTGTTAAGTCAAAGCCCCATTGAGTGTGTGTTGTGTTGTTAAGTCAAAGCCCCATTGAGTGTGTGTTGTGTTGTTAAGTCAAAGCCCCATTGAGTGTGTGTTGTGTTGTTAAGTCAAAGCCCCATTGAGTGTGTGTGTTGTGTTGTTAAGTCAAAGCCCCATTGAGTGTGTGTGTTGTGTTGTTAAGTCAAAGCCCCATTGAGTGTGTGTTGTGTTGTTAAGTCAAAGCCCCATTGAGTGTGTGTTGTGTTGTTAAGTCAAAGCCCCATTGAGTGTGTGTTGTGTTGTTAAGTCAAAGCCCCATTGAGTGTGTGTTGTGTTGTTAAGTCAAAGCCCCATTGAGTGTGTGTGTTGTGTTGTTAAGTCAAAGCCCCATTGAGTGTGTGTGTTGTGTTGTTAAGTCAAAGCCCCATTGAGTGTGTGTTGTGTTGTTAAGTCAAAGCCCCATTGAGTGTGTGTGTTGTGTTGTTAAGTCAAAGCCCCATTGAGTGTGTGTGTTGTGTTGTTAAGTCAAAGCCCCATTGAGTGTGTGTGTTGTGTTGTTAAGTCAAAGCCCCATTGAGTGTGTGTTGTGTTGTTAAGTCAAAGCCCCATTGAGTGTGTGTTGTGTTGTTAAGTCAAAGCCCCATTGAGTGTGTGTGTTGTGTTGTTAAGTCAAAGCCCCATTGAGTGTGTGTTGTGTTGTTAAGTCAAAGCCCCATTGAGTGTGTGTTGTGTTGTTAAGTCAAAGCCCCATTGAGTGTGTGTTGTGTTGTTAAGTCAAAGCCCCATTGAGTGTGTGTGTTGTGTTGTTAAGTCAAAGCCCCATTGAGTGTGTGTGTTGTGTTGTTAAGTCAAAGCCCCATTGAGTGTGTGTGTTGTGTTGTTAAGTCAAAGCCCCATTGAGTGTGTGTGTTGTGTTGTTAAGTCAAAGCCCCATTGAGTGTGTGTGTTGTGTTGTTAAGTCAAAGCCCCATTGAGTGTGTGTGTTGTGTTGTTAAGTCAAAGCCCCATTGAGTGTGTGTGTTGTGTTGTTAAGTCAAAGCCCCATTGAGTGTGTGTTGTGTTGTTAAGTCAAAGCCCCATTGAGTGTGTGTGTTGTGTTGTTAAGTCAAAGCCCCATTGAGTGTGTGTGTTGTGTTGTTAAGTCAAAGCCCCATTGAGTGTGTGTGTTGTGTTGTTAAGTCAAAGCCCCATTGAGTGTGTGTTGTGTTGTTAAGTCAAAGCCCCATTGAGTGTGTGTGTTGTGTTGTTAAGTCAAAGCCCCATTGAGTGTGTGTTGTGTTGTTAAGTCAAAGCCCCATTGAGTGTGTGTGTTGTGTTGTTAAGTCAAAGCCCCATTGAGTGTGTGTTGTGTTGTTAAGTCAAAGCCCCATTGAGTGTGTGTTGTGTTGTTAAGTCAAAGCCCCATTGAGTGTGTGTTGTGTTGTTAAGTCAAAGCCCCATTGAGTGTGTGTGTTGTGTTGTTAAGTCAAAGCCCCATTGAGTGTGTGTGTTGTGTTGTTAAGTCAAAGCCCCATTGAGTGTGTGTTGTGTTGTTAAGTCAAAGCCCCATTGAGTGTGTGTGTTGTGTTGTTAAGTCAAAGCCCCATTGAGTGTGTGTTGTGTTGTTAAGTCAAAGCCCCATTGAGTGTGTGTTGTGTTGTTAAGTCAAAGCCCCATTGAGTGTGTGTGTTGTGTTGTTAAGTCAAAGCCCCATTGAGTGTGTGTTGTGTTGTTAAGTCAAAGCCCCATTGAGTGTGTGTGTTGTGTTGTTAAGTCAAAGCCCCATTGAGTGTGTGTTGTGTTGTTAAGTCAAAGCCCCATTGAGTGTGTGTTGTGTTGTTAAGTCAAAGCCCCATTGAGTGTGTGTTGTGTTGTTAAGTCAAAGCCCCATTGAGTGTGTGTTGTGTTGTTAAGTCAAAGCCCCATTGAGTGTGTGTTGTGTTGTTAAGTCAAAGCCCCATTGAGTGTGTGTGTTGTGTTGTTAAGTCAAAGCCCCATTGAGTGTGTGTTGTGTTGTTAAGTCAAAGCCCCATTGAGTGTGTGTGTTGTGTTGTTAAGTCAAAGCCCCATTGAGTGTGTGTTGTGTTGTTAAGTCAAAGCCCCATTGAGTGTGTGTGTTGTGTTGTTAAGTCAAAGCCCCATTGAGTGTGTGTGTTGTGTTGTTAAGTCAAAGCCCCATTGAGTGTGTGTTGTGTTGTTAAGTCAAAGCCCCATTGAGTGTGTGTTGTGTTGTTAAGTCAAAGCCCCATTGAGTGTGTGTTGTGTTGTTAAGTCAAAGCCCCATTGAGTGTGTGTGTTGTGTTGTTAAGTCAAAGCCCCATTGAGTGTGTGTTTGTGTTGTTAAGTCAAAGCCCCATTGAGTGTGTGTTTGTGTTGTTAAGTCAAAGCCCCATTGAGTGTGTGTTGTGTTGTTAAGTCAAAGCCCCATTGAGTGTGTGTTGTGTTGTTAAGTCAAAGCCCCATTGAGTGTGTGTTGTGTTGTTAAGTCAAAGCCCCATTGAGTGTGTGTTGTGTTGTTAAGTCAAAGCCCCATTGAGTGTGTGTGTTGTGTTGTTAAGTCAAAGCCCCATTGAGTGTGTGTTGTGTTGTTAAGTCAAAGCCCCATTGAGTGTGTGTTGTGTTGTTAAGTCAAAGCCCCATTGAGTGTGTGTTTGTGTTGTTAAGTCAAAGCCCCATTGAGTGTGTGTTGTGTTGTTAAGTCAAAGCCCCATTGAGTGTGTGTTGTGTTGTTAAGTCAAAGCCCCATTGAGTGTGTGTTGTGTTGTTAAGTCAAAGCCCCATTGAGTGTGTGTGTTGTGTTGTTAAGTCAAAGCCCCATTGAGTGTGTGTTGTGTTGTTAAGTCAAAGCCCCATTGAGTGTGTGTTTGTGTTGTTAAGTCAAAGCCCCATTGAGTGTGTGTTGTGTTGTTAAGTCAAAGCCCCATTGAGTGTGTGTTGTGTTGTTAAGTCAAAGCCCCATTGAGTGTGTGTGTTGTGTTGTTAAGTCAAAGCCCCATTGAGTGTGTGTGTTGTTGTTAAGTCAAAGCCCCATTGAGTGTGTGTTGTGTTGTTAAGTCAAAGCCCCATTGAGTGTGTGTGTTGTGTTGTTAAGTCAAAGCCCCATTGAGTGTGTGTTGTGTTGTTAAGTCAAAGCCCCATTGAGTGTGTGTGTTGTGTTGTTAAGTCAAAGCCCCATTGAGTGTGTGTGTTGTGTTGTTAAGTCAAAGCCCCATTGAGTGTGTGTGTTGTGTTGTTAAGTCAAAGCCCCATTGAGTGTGTGTTGTGTTGTTAAGTCAAAGCCCCATTGAGTGTGTGTGTTGTGTTGTTAAGTCAAAGCCCCATTGAGTGTGTGTGTTGTGTTGTTAAGTCAAAGCCCCATTGAGTGTGTGTGTTGTGTTGTTAAGTCAAAGCCCCATTGAGTGTGTGTTGTGTTGTTAAGTCAAAGCCCCATTGAGTGTGTGTTGTGTTGTTAAGTCAAAGCCCCATTGAGTGTGTGTGTTGTGTTGTTAAGTCAAAGCCCCATTGAGTGTGTGTGTTGTGTTGTTAAGTCAAAGCCCCATTGAGTGTGTGTGTTGTGTTGTTAAGTCAAAGCCCCATTGAGTGTGTGTTGTGTTGTTAAGTCAAAGCCCCATTGAGTGTGTGTGTTGTGTTGTTAAGTCAAAGCCCCATTGAGTGTGTGTTGTGTTGTTAAGTCAAAGCCCCATTGAGTGTGTGTGTTGTGTTGTTAAGTCAAAGCCCCATTGAGTGTGTGTTGTGTTGTTAAGTCAAAGCCCCATTGAGTGTGTGTTGTGTTGTTAAGTCAAAGCCCCATTGAGTGTGTGTTGTGTTGTTAAGTCAAAGCCCCATTGAGTGTGTGTTGTGTTGTTAAGTCAAAGCCCCATTGAGTGTGTGTTGTGTTGTTAAGTCAAAGCCCCATTGAGTGTGTGTTGTGTTGTTAAGTCAAAGCCCCATTGAGTGTGTGTTGTGTTGTTAAGTCAAAGCCCCATTGAGTGTGTGTTGTGTTGTTAAGTCAAAGCCCCATTGAGTGTGTGTTGTGTTGTTAAGTCAAAGCCCCATTGAGTGTGTGTTGTGTTGTTAAGTCAAAGCCCCATTGAGTGTGTGTTGTGTTGTTAAGTCAAAGCCCCATTGAGTGTGTGTTGTGTTGTTAAGTCAAAGCCCCATTGAGTGTGTGTTGTGTTGTTAAGTCAAAGCCCCATTGAGTGTGTGTTGTGTTGTTAAGTCAAAGCCCCATTGAGTGTGTGTGTTGTGTTGTTAAGTCAAAGCCCCATTGAGTGTGTGTGTTGTGTTGTTAAGTCAAAGCCCCATTGAGTGTGTGTTGTGTTGTTAAGTCAAAGCCCCATTGAGTGTGTGTTGTGTTGTTAAGTCAAAGCCCCATTGAGTGTGTGTTGTGTTGTTAAGTCAAAGCCCCATTGAGTGTGTGTTGTGTTGTTAAGTCAAAGCCCCATTGAGTGTGTGTTGTGTTGTTAAGTCAAAGCCCCATTGAGTGTGTGTTGTGTTGTTAAGTCAAAGCCCCATTGAGTGTGTGTGTTGTGTTGTTAAGTCAAAGCCCCATTGAGTGTGTGTTGTGTTGTTAAGTCAAAGCCCCATTGAGTGTGTGTTGTGTTGTTAAGTCAAAGCCCCATTGAGTGTGTGTTGTGTTGTTAAGTCAAAGCCCCATTGAGTGTGTGTTGTGTTGTTAAGTCAAAGCCCCATTGAGTGTGTGTTGTGTTGTTAAGTCAAAGCCCCATTGAGTGTGTGTGTTGTGTTGTTAAGTCAAAGCCCCATTGAGTGTGTGTTGTGTTGTTAAGTCAAAGCCCCATTGAGTGTGTGTTGTGTTGTTAAGTCAAAGCCCCATTGAGTGTGTGTTGTGTTGTTAAGTCAAAGCCCCATTGAGTGTGTGTTGTGTTGTTAAGTCAAAGCCCCATTGAGTGTGTGTGTTGTGTTGTTAAGTCAAAGCCCCATTGAGTGTGTGTGTTGTGTTGTTAAGTCAAAGCCCCATTGAGTGTGTGTGTTGTGTTGTTAAGTCAAAGCCCCATTGAGTGTGTGTGTTGTGTTGTTAAGTCAAAGCCCCATTGAGTGTGTGTGTTGTGTTGTTAAGTCAAAGCCCCATTGAGTGTGTGTGTTGTGTTGTTAAGTCAAAGCCCCATTGAGTGTGTGTTGTGTTGTTAAGTCAAAGCCCCATTGAGTGTGTGTGTTGTGTTGTTAAGTCAAAGCCCCATTGAGTGTGTGTGTTGTGTTGTTAAGTCAAAGCCCCATTGAGTGTGTGTGTTGTGTTGTTAAGTCAAAGCCCCATTGAGTGTGTGTGTTGTGTTGTTAAGTCAAAGCCCCATTGAGTGTGTGTTGTGTTGTTAAGTCAAAGCCCCATTGAGTGTGTGTGTTGTGTTGTTAAGTCAAAGCCCCATTGAGTGTGTGTGTTGTGTTGTTAAGTCAAAGCCCCATTGAGTGTTGTGTTGTGTTGTTAAGTCAAAGCCCCATTGAGTGTGTGTTGTGTTGTTAAGTCAAAGCCCCATTGAGTGTGTGTTGTGTTGCTAAGTCAAAGCCCCATTGAGTGTGTGTTGTGTTGTTAAGTCAAAGCCCCATTGAGTGTGTGTTGTGTTGTTAAGTCAAAGCCCCATTGAGTGTGTGTGTTGTGTTGTTAAGTCAAAGCCCCATTGAGTGTGTGTTGTGTTGCTAAGTCAAAGCCCCATTTTCGGGTTTAATTGTTGTGTTGGCACCTTATTCAGGCCTGGATTAACCTATAGGCAAACAAGGCACGTGCCTTGGGCACCAAGCGTTTGGAGGGCACTACAAGTCCTCAAGAAAAATGTGTATATTGTCCATAATCGACATGACGTTAGCAAATCGCACATGTAATATTAAATCGCACAGGGGCGGATTAAATGGAAGGCTGATTGGGCTAAAGCCAGGGGCCCCCAATGATTTAAGACTAAATTAAGGGACCCCAAACTTATTAAATTGTATAATAAAGTGGCTGGACAGGGCCCCACGTGGAATTGCAGCTAGGGGCCCCATGCAATATTAATCCACCCCTGAAATCGCTTTTAAAGAGACAAATGAAAAAATGTGGATCTTTACAAAATTGAATTTTTCTCGGGTTGCTGGAGTTGGTCAGTCAGTTTGATCCATTTTTAGCATCGCACATTGCGAAATAAGGAAATTCTGGAAAAGGAAATCCTTCTTATGTATCCCAAACTATATGTGAAGAACTGATTAAAATTATGTCCCCAAAAGTCCATCAAGTAATTATAGATGAAGTAAAGGCTTCCGGTTATTTCAGCTTGTCAATACCCGATATTTCACTTATAGATCAGTTAAGCGTTGTTCTTCGATATGTGGTAGATGGAGAGCCCATTGAGCGCTTTTTGACTTTCTTGGAGCTGCAAAGTCACACCGGTGAAGGTATGGCTAAGCAAGAGTTGCAGTACTTATGTGAAGTTTGCAATATTGATTTTGCGAAATGCAGAGGTCAGTCCCGGATAACGCAGCTAATATGTCTTGGTATTACAAGGGCATGCAGAACAAAATTCTAGAGGAAAATTAGTTTTCTATCTACATACCCTGTGCTACCCATTCACTAAATCTGGTAGGCAGAAGTGCCGTTGACTCTTGTTTAGAGGCAGTAAACTTCTTCCATACAGTGCAACTGATCGATACTTTTTTCTCAGCTTCAACCAACAGATGGAAGATTCTGAAAGGATGCTTTGTGGATTGAACGCTGGTAAACTCTCTTTCCGATACCAGATGGGAAGCACATGCTGTTGGAACTAAAGCTATTCTAAAGTCTCATCCTCAGATTATAGAAGCGTTAGAGTGTTTACAATAAGACCTGTCACAGAAGGGGGACACCAGAAGAGAAGCAGACAAAAATTGCGAAGAAGATACAAGAATTAGAATTTGCTCTCACGCTTGTCTTTTGGGAAAGAAGTGTTACATTTTCACAGATTCAGTCAAGCTCTACACAAATGAGCACGTGAACTTGAAAACGTGTGCTGATTTGTATTCTTAACTAGCAGATCACTTGCATGAAAGACAGTGGTCATTGATGGTGATGCCCCTGAGGTATCTCTGAAAGCCAGAGACAAATTTCGTATATTTGCTTTTTACGCCATTGTTGACAAACTTGAGACAGAGATGGGTAGATGAGGATAGGTATATAATGATATAGGCTATATTACAACAGTTAGATTTTCTTGTCTGGTCGATGAACAATAATTTATATATTGAATTACAAAAGTTACACTCATATATTCGCTCAAGTTTCGTGCATCAAAATCTGAAAACAACACGTTGAGTCATGCAGAATTATGCAAAGTTATAGAGACAACATCCAGTTTGCTTTTCCAATGTAGAAATGGACTTGCGCATATTTTTAATGTTTATGAACGTTTTAACTGGGCGCTCTTTTTCTCAGTTAAAACGTACACAAAATCTAAGTAGATCGATAATGAAATAAGAAAGGCTTGATTCCTCATCTTTGCTGATGATTGAGACAGACATTTTGCCCAAAATTAACTTTGATGATGTACTTTGCCAGATGTAAATCTAGAATAAAGAACTTTAAAATGTTAAGGTTTGCTTTCTCTGATTATCTCATCTATTAATAAAACAAACCCGTAAAAACAAAGTTTTTGACTATAAATCCCTTATATATGAAACATAACTAACAGTATTGATTATTTTCAAACACGACAAACATTTACAGACTGAATCTGTCTTAAATCAACTTTGCTTTATAACCCTGGGGAGGGGAAAAGTCTGGTCACCGATCGCTTGACCGAGCTCAGCGTGACACGTAAAATGTAAACAAAAGCTCGCCGGTACTTCGATGGGTCGCTTCAACGCGTCAACTCAAACTCTCACGTAATAACAAACAGTGAGTTTGAATTACATACGTTATATAAGGATAAACTAAAAAGGCATACATTTAATTACGGTACGTTCGATCGATCTGAAATTTTGATACGATGCATTGTTAGGTGAGACGGGTCCATGTGCCAAATTTCAGCTCGATCGGATCACGGCAAGTGGGTCATTTTTTACTTTTGTTTTTCCGCCCGCCAAAGACAGACAGACAGAGAGAGATGACGACAGAACGACAGAGACGGCCGCGAAGTTAATATAAGGGATTTTTAAAAAGTTACAGTATGTTTGTCTAATATTATTACAAAATTAATTAAATATTAATTTTAATACAGAAATAACTTATCGTAGGTTTTATTTGAGTTATACTAGTACAAACATATAGGTTAAGAGCGGCGTCACTAGTGTGGCTATCATCCAGTTCGGTAGGTCATGGTGTCACCCCCTCACAACTTACTCCATAGACCTCCTCCGAGTATGCCATTGCCAAATAACGAGGCATACATAATTTTAACCTTTGGTGTCACCCGGTGCGGTCTGCACCTCCCGCAATCCCTTGTAACGCCCCTGTGTGTTAACAACTGTTTAATTTGTTAGTTGGTTTGCTTAATATTGAACATACCAGCGGTCAGTGGGGGATCGGGGCAGAAGGGGGCACCCATGTGGGTTTGTGCCTCGGGCACCAAGATCGCTTAATCCGGCCCTGACCTTATTATATGTAGCTGAGTGGTGGCTAAGTTAAATAATAATAATAATAATAATGAAGTCCAAGTCACTTTGTAAAGGATAACAAACAGTTTATTTCTGAATTACAAGAATACACGGTGAACAAGTCACTCCGCTCTCTACGCTACCTCACACAGACCAGGGGCAGTGTGTTACTCGCCCACCGGTGTGTACCTGCTCATCACGTGACTGACCTCCTCGTGCAGTAAAACACGGGTAGTTGGTCAGTCGCTCTGGGTGAACTCCAGTCGCACCGAGGGCTGGAGTCAACCTGCACTGACCTGTGAAGGTCACTAAAGCAGACTGCTGAGGTCAACTCTAGCAGACGGCTACATATACATAAGTGGAGTTTAATGAATTAAATGCACGCGGTTCCAAAAAAGGTTCACTATCTTTGGTCTATAATCTACTAGACGCCTCGCAGCGTAGCATACGCCGCAGACTTGCTCATAGATAGTGCAAAGAAAAAAGGGGAGGGGAGAACGGAACAAAACATTAGCACGAACAAATGGGAACAACGCGAAGGAACGTTGGGGGACCACCGAAGCATTTTTGGGAAGTATTTCGGACATCCCCAGTAAAGAGATGGAAAGAAAGTGGCGTACCACTTTAGGGTGCCACCTTATGTAGTTGTTGCAGGGAGTGTGGTGTGTTATGTGGCGATCCAAGCACATATTCTACAATAAGCATAAATATTTATAAGTTTACAGACTTAAAACTGTATAAGACATTTTTTATACATTAACTGAAAAAATACATACATGCTAATCAGACTAATTGTAAATATAAGTAATAAAATGTTATCTTATACAAAGTTAGAATATCATGTATCATAGACTTTTAATTTATATTTTAATTTGATTATTTTTTCCTGTTGAATTATATCCCTTTATAAGAAATGTGTTTTATATAATATTATTATGCGGTATTGCGGGGTAACTCCTGTTTAAAAAATCGAAAACTTTGAACGTGAAATAATAAACATATTGGCGTCAAGATTAACGGAGCGTGTTTCACGCTGTAAAATATTTTATCACGTGACTGACGTGACGTCACCGTTTGAGATTATGTTAATTTAATTTGTGAAAAGGAAACAATGTAAAGAGAGCTGTGGTTTATTTTAAGTGATATTTTATGTTGATATCCCGTTATGTCATGTCTGTGTGCGTGTGTACAGTGTATGTGTATCTGGCACAATATAAAAATAGCCTATTCGTCCCGTTGTATGGCACTGCCTAGAATAAGCAACTTCAACTAGACTAGTAAAATGTTTCCTCCCTATTTCTCAGATTATCTTATCTTATCTGTTTACAGACGCTCCTTCTATACAGAAGATTATTGCGTCCTACGCTTATCTATGGTTTGTGTTTAGTGATTATTTAAAATATAAACGACTCCATTGAAGGACGTCTCATTTATCGTTAATCAGTGGCCCGAATTAGGGGGGTAAAAAGAAAAAAAAAGTGGGAGGAGGCGAATTTAAATTTTGTCTGGATAGTGGTTCAATACGTCGACAAAATAAATTTGCTTATATTCAATCACGTGACATTTTCGGCTGATTGAATCTACGAGAATGTTACAAAAAGCAGTGAGCAGTGTATTTTCTTTTAAATTTATGTGTGGTATGATTTTATTGAATAGCGACGTTATTTCTTATTATCATGTGATAAAGCAATTGTGGAAAAAAAATCACGCTTTATTATTTAGTTTTGCATTCTGACTTACATTTATTAGTATTAGTATTAGCATGAAGTCGATCACTCCGGTAGAACATGATTTATCGCGGTAATAAGACGGTCTAAAGTCTAAATACGTCAAAATTCATACCGGTACATCGTAGATCTAATGAACTCTGGATGATTATTAGCTAGAGCCAATAGGGATTTTTTCTCTCAAAGTAAAATAATATCGGTGTAGTCTAAATCTTGGTTAAATTTTATCTTAGCCATGTCCACTAAAATCACAAGCGATTATTTCGGTGAGACACAAAGTGGACAAAAAGTAACACGGTAGGTACTTGGATAAATCATTTTTCACTTAGTGAAAAATCTTTGAGGAGTTATATGCCCCTTGTTCAACTTTTTGTCCACTTTAAAATGTAAACAATGCGTATGTGTGTCAGAATAATTGCATTTTTCTGTGTAATTTCTTGATTAAAATGGATGTGGAATATATCATTTTAAAGATAATTGGATGCTGATTATGGTAAAAGCAAAGAGAACGGTGCGCTTGATAAATTGTATTTTTGGCTGCTATATTCGCTTTTTTCTATTTTAATTTAAAAAATAGACAACTAAACCTAACCCAGACCCTAAAACTACAACCTTAATTACGTTTATGGATAAAAATAATTGCACTTATTCCCTTTTCAAGTATAAAAATATAACATTTCATTCACGGAAGCACGCGCTCTGCCATAACAATGTAAATTGTAAATAGTTGAGCGCACCATTCTCTTTGCTTTAGCCGCTGATTATTACTAACTATGTTCTCCATTTTTTTGGTGCTGAATTTTGTTAGTAAAATGTAATTAGATGAGTTACAGTATTATTCAGTATAATAACTATATAAAATAATATAAATTTCTCTTACGAAGTGATTATTCTCACGGTTTTGGCCGTGCGGATAATGCTGAGTATTATCCGCACGGGTTGTCGGCGCATGCGTATTCTAGGGGCTGGACGCATTGAGAAAAAAAAACGAGCCCGGTGTAGACAAAATAAAAGCTGATATCACTTGATTTCGGCTCAAATGTGTAATTTATATGCCAATACAAATTAAAATTTCATGATTACTGAAGTTTTAAAGTAACACTGCCATAAAAAAATTATTTGTGTCCAATTAATGATAACTCTTATAATTTTAAAATAACGCACTTAAATCGTCAGCTTCTCCAGGTGAGTGGTTAGTCACAGCTTAGTTCCATGAAGCATAATGGTATGCGGATCGAATCCCCGGACGGTCTTACTTATATTTATTTTAAAATTATTTTTTTTTCGTTAGTTATTATTTTTTTTGTTGCGTTTTGTTTGTTTGTTTGTTTTACAACCACAGTGAGGTTTGCAAACACTAGCAGAAACATTTTATTATTTTATTATTCTCCCACCCATGCCTGTCTTAT
Source organism: Ampullaceana balthica (assembly GCA_944989445.1). Taxonomy (NCBI): domain Eukaryota; kingdom Metazoa; phylum Mollusca; class Gastropoda; family Lymnaeidae; genus Ampullaceana; species Ampullaceana balthica. The sequence goes on along the minus strand of CALYLW010000335.1, from coordinate 140,951 downwards.
CTATTCTGTTTAATATTACTCACTGTTACAGACTCTCACTTTTAAATTTCCATGCTATACCATTATTAATATTATATCGTCTTTCGCTTTTGCATGCTTTAAATTAAATTAACTTAATTGATTTATGATGATTACAGGTACAATGCTAGTTTTGTGGAGAATAATAACTAGCCTTTTTAATTACAGAGCCTCGTCCAATTATGAATGAAAGTTAATAAATGTACTTTATAATATCTATCTAAATATATAATTCTCTTCGTGGTCGGACCCTGCGAGACAAGCTGCAAGTATGTTCAACAGATACTAATTTTAGAAAGCAGCGCACCAAATTACTCCACCAATGCATCAAAAGGTGTGCAAATTAAATATGCGCTGTAAAAAAAAATTATGTGACGTCATTGTTTTCGCTGATATTTTAATTTTGTAAAAAGGGAACAATGCAAAGAGAGGATTTGATGATGGTTAATTATAACATCAAAAAACAAAGGGGGCGCCATAGGCGCCCTACAACCCCTATTATAAAATACTTTGTGTGCATTTCAGAAAGTTTAATATTTCGTATTGATCAAACAAGTGCATTAAAATTAAAGGGGTAAAAGAACTCTCCATGAGCAAGTCTGCGGCATATGCTACGCCGCGGGGCATCTAGTATAGAATAAAAATACAAAGTTTGAGTGCACTGGAACAGTTAATAATAGTTTAATATCAGCTAAATCCATAGTGTTACTAATTAATTAATTAACTAATGATTAACTAACGATATTATGCAGGTCCACTCAGATTATTGCTAAAATGGATTAAAAAATATAAGATTCCAGTCACTCGAAAGACGGTTAAAATGACAATATAATTATTTTTTTACCCTCCAAACTAAAATATGTCAATAAGCAATGATACATAAATAATAAGCAGTTAGTAATAAGAATTTAGATATCGTTTGGCATCATTCTCACGGTCTAAACAGTGCGGTTTACAGTGCGGATAATGTTGGACATTATTCGCACTGCCAAAACCGTGCGAATAACGCTTACCATCATAAAATTGAGTGTAAAAAGACAATTAAAAAAGAGAAAACACAAATGAAAATAAAAAATATTCCCCCACTGCGACTTCTGAGAATCCATCCCCACATCGCTTGCATCGCAAGCCTACACACGGCCATGGGAGCTTGACGGAAGTTGAAATTTAAAAAATATAAATAACATTCTTGCATATTTTCTCTAATTTAGCTTTTCAAATCAAGTTTTTCCATTACTAAGACTATCAGGTCCCCTTAATCCACCATAGGTGGAAGTGATAGTAATTTCTAAGTAATAATTAATAAGAAAAGTTGTAAATCTTTAAAGTTTTAAGTCTAAGTAAGTTATTATAAGAAAGGGAAATTTACGTAAACTGTATACAAATACACAGTAGAGTAGGCATATAGGCCTTGTCATAATAAATAAGGCTGAAACCTATAAATAGAAATATTGGGGCTATATATATCTTTTTTTAAGGACAAATTTCATAAAAATTTAATAAAAGATACGAGTCCATATTCAATATGTAAGTGTAGGTATATTGAGAAGCATGTATCTTTGGCTAATCTTATTATAAATAACCCCCTAGATAAAATGAAATCTGCCTCACAAACCCATAAAAATAAACGTAAAAAATCTATTAATACTAATAATCAAAACATTCTCAAGACACTAATAATTAATTTCCAAAGTATTAAAAACAAAATTCCAGATTTAGAGCTACTTATAAAAACAGAAGAACCAGACATAATTGCTGGCTCTGAAACTTGGTTGAACCCCAACATATATAACTCAGAAATATTTAACAACAATTATAATATTTTTAGAAAAGATAGACCAGACAATTATGGAGGAGTGCTGCTAGCAATAAAATCAAATATCATAGCTGAAGAAATTACTTCTCAATCAAATTTTAATATAGAGTCTGTCTTTTGTAAAATAGTTACACCAAACTCAACACCACTTATTGTAGGCAGTATATATAGACCACCGAATACAAACCTAGAATACATGAAGAATCTTTGTAATCAATAAATTCCATAAAAGAAAATCATAAAAATTCTGCAATTTGGATTATGGGGGACTTCAATCTTCCAGATATAAATTGGAAAAACTATACAATTGATAACCATCAAACTAATAAAGATATTAAATAACACTTTATAAACACTATAACAACTTAAACCTAGAACAAATAGTAAAAAAAACAACAAGGAAAAATAAAACACTAGATTTATTCCTAACAAATAGACCAGGACTAGTGTTAGACTATAAAATAATTCCTGGACTGTCCGACCATGATATTGTTAGGGTCACCAATACAATAAAAACTAAAATTAATAAGATACCTAAAAGAATAATACAATCGAACCCACTTAACTCGAGCTCGGTTAACTCGCCCACCCCATTATGTCGACGTTTTTTATTGGAACCGCCAAATTCTCTCTTTGTCTTAGTATTTTCTCGTCGTTTAATTCGATTTTTTTAAGTCGCCGAAACCTCATAACACGAGCACAAAAAAAGGGTCAAATTTGCCACTTAACGTTGGTTATCTCGATCCCCATGACCAATAGCCAACTTTTGAAAATGTTAGCTATGATTTTTTATAACCAAGCGAAGGGACCAATTTTCTGCACAAAACCCGCTTTCTCAGCGCTGTTACTGTTACTTCTGGTACTATGCTTCGGTAACTAAGCGAATACATTTTTTTAAAAAATCAGTCACTAGCAAACTCCACAAACAGTGATTACGTGTATTTTTATATTTATAGACCAGAATATTATTATTAAGAAGAAAACGCTTTGATTTTGATGTCACGTTCGCTCGCGTCTTGGCTCTGGTATTCTGCCGTAACACAACATAAAATTAACTCCGGGTAATAAGCTAACATACCTACTAAGTCCTGATAAAACGGAGTAAACAGTCATAATAAGATGGAATTTATTTAAATACCATATTATGTTTCACTCGTCAACTTGCCAGAATTATTGAATTTCGCCGCGCACACGACGATCCCCCTATAGGTTGGGGTTTAGGTGGGGTTGAGCTACACTGGCCATTTACCAAGGCTTGCTCTGACTCAATTTAAAAAGAAAAATGTTCCTTCCCCCCAACCGACTGTAGATGTATAACAGTGGGGGAGGGGAGGGAAGGTGTCTCTTCTCGCGGTCTTGTATTGGTATGTCAAAGCAAGAGGCTTCCTTTTATATAAACATCAAAGACCTGTCTAGCCTTCCCCCCCCCACCACCCTCTTTATCCCTAACTAGAAAACTCCGTAACTTGTCGTCCCTTTGAGTTCACTTAGAACGCTGTAGTAATAGCCGTGACCTTTGACCGTACAGTGCCTCGACAACTAAGCAAATTTAAAAAAAAATTTAAAAAGCATTCCTTAGCCGTAGGCGAAGTAGACTAAAAGTGATGACGTGTATATTATTTAGATACCAGCTGAATAGGGAGAAAGCGATTTGAAGTCACCGTCGCTAACACAACAAAAACGAACTCCGGGGTAAAAAGCTATTACGGGCTTAATGAAGTTGCAGCTGAATAAATTATTTAAATTCCGAAGACTTAAAACTTAAACAAATAAGCCTAAACATTTTTAAAGATGAGTGTAAGCGGTCGTTCGATAGTCGTAACTACGGTAAACACTAGTCCTAGCGTAATAGTAGTCAATTATTAACAAATATATTTATTTGAATATTGATTGTTTGCCTTGGTCCTTATACAAATAAATGCCTTGGTATTTATTAGTAATAAACTTACACTAAGATTATGACTTTAATCATAATTACATCATTAGTATTAGTAGTAAATAGCATGAAATAATAAAGTTCAAGGACGAACGAGCAAATGAACTAAAACTAGAGCCTCAGTCTCAGTCAGAGCCGAGTCACTAATTCATTTACATAAATCATACTCGCAAGGACGTTCCATTTCGCATAATATAATATATCACATAATTTAACATTATATTGATATTTCTTATATTCCGATACGATTCTGATTAATCGTCCCATCACTAATTAACGCACAACACATATATTAAGTAATTTCAAGCGCATGTTAATATTTTGCCGCCATATTGGTTTTCGTTTTAACTCGATCATCGGTTATCTCGATGCCATTATTCATACCCCAACGCCATCGACTTAACCGGTTTCGACTGTATATCTTTGGAATAAATGTAATTCCATAAAACTACACCAATCAGCGGCTAACTTCCAACAAAATTTCCTAAGTAAATTTAATACAAATAGCCCAGTAGAAGAAATTTGGAAAGATATAAAATCAAATCTAAAAACTATAATGGATGAGAATGTTCCAACAAAACTAACATCAAATAAAATTAACAAATGCTGGTTCAATTTTAAATTAAAAAAGCTATGCAAACAAAAAGAGAACTTATTTAAGAAATTTGAAGCTACCAATTCAAAAGGATACACAAAAAGTACTTAAAGATTAAACACTTGACACAAAAACTTAGTCGAAAGCCTCCAAAATGAATATATAAAAAATTTAATTTACTAAAGATAACAATAAAAACGTATGGTCCTTTATCAAATGTAAAAAATTGGAACCTGCAGGCATAGCCACACTAAAAGGCTCAAATGATAAAACCTATAATGATAATGAAACTAAAGCTAATATCCTTAACACATATTTTGCATCATCATTCTCTGCCTCAGGTGACAAGGAAGTTTTAATAAATTTAAATAAAATGGAAGAAATAGGTAACATAACTGTAGACGAGATAGGTATACATTCACTCCCAAAAAACTTACAAAATAAACAAAGCCACTGGCCCAGATGATTTGCCTGCAAGGTTATTAAAAGAACTAAGCAATGAACTGTCCCCAATCCTTGTAGTTCTCTTTCAAGCCTCTCTAAACCAGGGTAAAGTGCCCCAGGATTGGAAATTAGCTAATGTAACTCCACTCTTTAAGAAAGGGGATAAATCAGACCCTGGTAATTACAGGCCTGTATCACTTACTAGTATCACCTGTAAATTACTAGAACACATAATATATAGTAGAATAGTTAACCACCTTGACAAATATAATGCCCTATGCCCACATCAACACGGCTTTAGAAAAAAACAGATCATGTGAAACACAATTAATAGGTTTAATAGATGAACTATCAAAAGGCTTAGACAAAAATGATCAAATAGATACAATATTACTAGACTTCTCAAAAGCATTTGACAAAGTTCACCACCTTAGTTTACTTAAAAAACTTAACTACTTTGGAATCTCAGGTCCCTTACATCACTGGATCCAAGACTTCCTTTTGGGCAGGGAGCAAACTGTAATAATTAATGGATCTAAATCTGCACCAATAAAGGTTAACTCAGGAGTTCCACAAGGAACTGTGCTAGGTCCCTTACTCTTTTTAATTTATATAAATGATTTACCCAACAACATCTCAACAGGTACAAAAGTTAGGTTATTTGCTGATGATTGTATAATCTATAGAACAATTAAATCAGAACAAGATAGCAAAATTTTACAAAAAGACTTAGATGAATTGATAAAATGGGAAACTAACTGGAGTATGTCTTTCCACCCAGAAAAGTGTCAACTGTTAAGAGTAACAAAGAAAAAGAAACAAATAAATTCAAAATATTACATTCATGGAAAAGAACTGACCCAAACTAAAGATGCAAAATACTTAGGAGTCTTAATAAATGAGAAACTATCATGGAATCCCCATGTCAATGAAGTTATTAAAAAATCAAACAAAACCTTAGGCTTTATAAAAAGAAACTTTAACAAATGTAATAGAGATATAAAACTAAAATGCTACCTCACTTTGGTGAGACCTGTACTAGAATATGCATCTTCTGTATGGGACCCATCCACCAAAGAAAACATTGATAAACTAGAACAAATTCAAAAAAGAGCTGCCAGATTCATTACTGGAGAATATTCGAAACTGACAAGAATAACACCATTAGTTAAATCATTAAACCTTGAAACACTAGAGGATAGAAGAACCAAGAGCAAAGTAGTAATCATACATAAAGCAATTAATTCTAATTTAGAAATACAACACAAAGATAACTTAATACAACCCTCAGATAGACATAAGGATAAAAACACCTTTCTTATTCCGTATGCAAGAACAAACACATACAAGTTTTCCTTCTTCCCGTCCGGAATTCGGGCGTGGAATGGGTTGCCTGAAGAATCCAGGAAAACCAACACTTTATCAACATTTAAATCTCTAATAAAAATGCAGGACTAAACACAAACCATAGATAAGCGTAGGACGCAATAATCTTCTGTATAGAAGGAGCGTCTGTAAACAGATAAGATAAGATCTTATAAGCTATTTGTTAATTCTTCGTTAATTTAAGACAGCGTATGGCGTATTGGACTTGAAATAGGAAAAACTGTTTTATAATTTTAATATGCTAACAATTTTGAGAACATAGCAATTAGACAGTATTCATGCTTCAAAACATTGTTCTGCTAAAATGTAATATAAAAATAGAACATTACACATCGAGCTATGACGTTTTCCGGTTTTAGAAATGACAAACCCTATACATATAGTTCATACAGTATAAATTATACAATACACGCAATACAATTGACATTTGTCAAGTAAAGGTTAAGCCCCAGCCCCAAAATATAGGCCTAAAAGACGGAAGACGTCACTAAACATTATTTAGCTGTCAGTGACATTGTTAGTAGTTGTAACTTGTAACCTAATTGTCTAGGCCTCAGTCACTAGGCCTCAGTCACTAGGCCTCAGTCACTAGGCCTCAGTCACTAGGCCTAAGTCACAGGTCTAAAACTTAGTCTTAAACGTAAATAAATAAAAGGCATGGGCTTTCACCTTGCTTTGATGACACCAATGACACAATTATAAAAATGCCAAGTCTAAGGCAACTGTCATAGTCATTCATTTTGGCCTATTTAAAATCTATTCAGTCTATTCCTTAATTTAATTGACTCAATGCCTTTTTTTGTGGATAAAATTAAAAAGAACTTATTTCTTTTTTCATCTTTCTATTCTATGAAAAATTTTAGGCTACTAATTAAATTACATGACATTGCCTATACTATGACTATCTATATTTTATACAATAGCCTCTATAGCCTACTTACTACTTTGTTACTGGTTAACAAGAGTAAGAGGCCTAGCGGCCTAATAATAATAATCTGCCAAGGCTTAGGACTTAGGGTTTAGGCTCTATCACAGATCGAGGGCATATGATCTTTGACCTTTCTCTATGTATTTTTAAGTTAGTTTAACTTAATAAAGAATTTTTATATATACAAGACAAGCTAATGTGCGTGCATCCACTGCTCTCAGTAACCCTAGTCTCAGGTTGATTCTTATATTTTTACCAGGAAATGGCTGCAAACACAAATATTTATTCTCTAGTTTGACTGATTTACCAGTCTCAAGTTGATTCTAATATTTTTACCAGGAAATGACTGGAAGCACAAATATTTATTCTCTAGTTTGACTGATTTACCAGTCTCAGGTTTATTCTAATATTTTTACCAGGAAATGACTGGAAACACAAATATTTATTCTCTAGTTTGACTGATTTACCAGTCTCAGGTTGATATTTTCTAGTATTGTTTTTAAAATCTGTAATTTTTTTCAAATTCAGTTGGCTACTTCTAAAAGTAAACATTTCTGCAATTAAGTCGCCTTGTTAAGAAGTCAGGACAATTGCCAGCACAGTATGATTGTCTAACACTCTCCTGACATTTAAAAACTTAATTTCAAGTAGAATGTTGATGAATATGCATACTTTAAGTTATAGATTTAATCATGACAAACAAAAATAATTCTCTTTATTATTTTCTATCGTGAGTCATTTCTATTTTAGTATTAATTATAATCATGTATAATTTCAGATACACTCTCACAAACCATTCAGGTGCCAGTGTCAAGATTTTGGATCTCGGTGGAATAGTTACAGAAATAAATGTACCAGATAAAGATGGAAAACTAGGAGATGTCACTCTTGGATTTGACAAAGTTGAAGGTATGGAACTCTATAGCTTAAGTTTTTTAAGATCAGGGCCTAGTATAGTGCCTATAAAAACACCCCAGGTCCAATTGAAACTAAGAAAATTATTAAATTTTAATAAATTACCCAGTATTTTCTTGCCAATCATTGTTAAATAGGAAATTTTAATTTGGATTTATCATTTTTCAATACTCCCATTTTTTATATTAATTGTTTGTTTAGATTTCAGGCCTGAAATTTGTTTGCTAAAATGCACTTATGAAATAGAGAGAATAAAAATTAGATAGTCTAAGAAAATAAGAAAAGTATGTAATATCAAGAACAAGACCACACATTTCTTGTTTTACATTTTTCTTTGTGAAATGTTCAGACTATGAAGAAAGACCAGGCTATCTCGGAGCACTTATTGGAAGAGTAGCCAATAGAATAGCTGGCGGACAATTTACTTTAGATGGCAAAAACTACAATCTTTTTATAAATAATGGACCGAATTCTTTGCATGGTGGCAAAATAGGATTTAATAAGGTACATTTAGAAATTATTTTTTACTTATTTAATTAACGAATCATGCTCTAATGAAGTTTTCATCTTTGAAATTTATGAATAAAAAATATATTCACCCTGTTAAAAATCCAAGGGGCCTATTAATATTTTCCAGAGTTACCATGATTTACAACAATTTACAAAATTGTAAAAAATTGATGTATGGCTTATAAACGTTCTTCCTCAATCATAATTAACACATCAGAGCCTCCTTTACATGGAGGTTGTTGGAATTTTCTGTGTTTTAATGTGATACTCCTTATGGGACACAAGCTTCTGGTCAGAGTATTCTCTCTCTTAGATGAGTTGCCAGCCAAGGTCATCTCATCCACCCAGATGTCTGTGTATGTTATGTACTTATCTTATCTATACAGACGCTCCTTCTATGCAGAAGATAGTTGCGTCCACAGACCATGACAGATGATCTGTTGGCAAGTGATGCAGCATTCACAGGCCACGGCTTTGTGGGTTCCACGCATTACCCAGCCGCCTAACTACATGTAGTGTTAGGTACCCATTCGGAGCGGGGTGACTCAGGGACGCCCTAGGCCCCGGGAACAAACCCTTGCCTTCACACGGATTCGAACCCGTGACCATCGGTACGACAGTCCAGTGCGCTGCCACTCGACCACCGCGTCCCATTGTGTTATGTACTTGTGTCATGTACTTGTGTTATGTACTTGTGTTATGCACTTGTGTTATGTACAGTCGAAACCGGTTAAGTCGACGGCAATGGGGTATGAAAAATGGCGTCGAGATAACCGGTCGAGTTAAAACGAAAACAATATGGCGGCAAAATATTAACATGTGCTTGAAATTTCTTTATGTACATTATTTATTAGTTAGTGTTAATTAGTGATGGGACGATTAATCGGAATCGTATCGGAACCCTAATATTTCTTCACTCTTTCCTAAGGTTGTAATGACCGTTCGTTTTTAAAGACTGTTTAAAATTTAAATATAACCATGGTTCCCACTCAGGAAAACAGGAAAAAGACGGGAATTCTTAAAAAAAATTTCTCTGCCTTGAAAGTCGGGAAAAGTTATGACTCATCGGGAATTTATATATATATATATATATTTATGCCGAAGTAAAGGACTTTGATTACGTCTCTGTCATGTTTCGATTCCATTTAATTAAAAATAAGTTACCAGTTTATAATTGTCTGCGCATGCGGTAAAAGGTCAAAGTTTACGCCTCGCCTAGTCCCATGGCGCGTGTCACAGCCGCTAGCGTTTGCAATGCCGTCGAATCAGCGAATAAAAAAATATATTAAAAAACATATCCTTATGGTAATTTTAAGTTTAATGCTTTTGACGTGCGGGATATCTGTTACTATCAGAACGCTCTCGAATTTCCTCAGTCTTGTAATAATATAAATAAAACTATTGCGGCCTTGACCGTTGATCACAGCACGCTGTGTGTTAGACCTCGGCCGGCAACTAAGTCTAAGCTAATTTGTTTTAAAATCATTCCTTATCAGAATTCGACCTACAAAAGTGATGATGTGTATATTAATAATATTATATACATGTACTGGAATATTAAGAAAATGATTTGATTTCACCGTCATGTGCGTGTTAGTGTCACAGTCACGTATCTTACTGGTAACAAAGCAACAACAAACTTTTAAAAAAAAATAATTTTTTATTTAATTATATAAAAACCACCGTCGATTCTCGATACAAACCTTTATTTTCATTTCTAAAGATATTCGTTTATCTTAAAAAATAAAATGATCAATGCATCAGAAAATGAATTAAGTTTAATAATAATTTAACATGCACTGCGAAATAATGACAGATTTAATATCGCTAATGCCGATTTACGGGCACCTCGGGGGTGAATACATCTAATTCACACATGGATCGAAAGTGAAAGAAGATAATAACATCCGGTAATTTTTATTGAAATCTCGTAGAATCACACAATAGCCGGAAGTCTTGAAGAAAGCGAGATGTCAACCCTATTTTGAACTAAAAATGCATTGCTAGGCGAACCGACAAGGATCGAGCTAACCAACGTTAAGTTGCAAATTTTGCCCTCTTTTGTGCTCGAGGTATTAGGTTTCGGCGACTTAGAAAAATCGAATTAGCTGATGAGAAAATGCTAAGACAAAGAGAGAATTTTAAGGTTCCAATAAAAAACGTCGAGTCAGTGGGGTGGTCGAGCTAACCGAGCTCGAGGTAAGTGGGTTCGACTGTATTTGTTTAAGCTTTTGATGGGATTCCAGACAGTGCTCACAGTTTAAACCAGTCTGACACCTACCACCTCAATAAGCACAAATGGACCTGATTTAAATGGACCTGATTTAATTGGACCTGAATTAATTTGACCTGATTTAAAACTCAATGCTTAGAATATTTTCATAGACATAAAACAACCATAAAATATCCTTTTAATAATGATTTCAATGGCATGTTTTTATATATGAATAAATTATTTCAATGGCATGTTTTTATATATGATTAAATGATTTCAATGGCATGTTTTTATATATGATTAAATGATTGCAATGGCATGTTTTTATATATGATTAAATGATTGCAATGGCATGTTTTTATATATGATTAAATGATTGCAATGGCATGTTTTTATATATGATTAAATGATTGCAATGGCATGTTTTTATATATGATTAAATGATTGCAATGGCATGTTTTTATATATGATTAAATGATTGCAATGGCATGTTTTTATATATGATTAAATGATTGCAATGGCATGTTTTTATATATGATTAAATGATTGCAATGGCATGTTTTTATATATGATTAAATGATTGCAATGGCATGTTTTTATATATGATTAATGATTGCAATGGCATGTTTTTATTAGGGCATAACCGGAAATTGCCTCGGACATTCGCCGCGGCCGAATATTACGATTTTCGGTAATATCCGGAAGTATTCGCCTCGGCAAATATTACACATGCAAATAGCTAAAAAATAAAATAAATAAAAAATAAAAATTAAGAAAATGGAATTCAATAAATACTGAACAGCTGGCAAAGAAGACACGATAATTTCAGTAGCATTCCGCAGGTGGCGTAACCAGTTGTTACTGGGTCACACATAGTCTAACTTTCTTTCAAAAGATGGCCATTACAGGGTTGCCATATTGGCCTTTTTAAGGCCAAATTCTCAAAATTTGGCCTTTTTTAAGAGGGTTTGGCCTCAAAAATTTTGTTTGGCTTTTTGGCCTTTTTTGGCCTTTTTCTTAAAAAATAATAAAAATATATAAAATATATATAAAAATAATCTTTATCACAAAAATAAAATTCAAAAATTCGCCAATAAGTCAATAACCTTATTAATTATTTTCTTTTTTGGAATATTTTAGACATTAAAAAGTTTTTTAAAAGTTTAACAAAGAGGCTATTAAGACAAAGCCAGATATAGAATGCAGCTCACACTTTTAGACGCTATTGTTAGAGTCAGGGCTGAGCTTTTGTTTAAAATAAATGCAGTAAGGACTTTGTCATGTCACCAAGATTGCTTGATGACTTAGCATCTGATAAAGTTTATAATAATACTGCATATAGCAGTCTAGAGGAAAAGGATGAACTGAAGCTTTTCTTTCAAATTTAAATAAAATAATGGGGGTGAGACTGCAACCAGGCTTTTAAATTGGTAAATGTATAACATATAAACAGGGCATTAGTTAGCCTGACAGGACGTAACAAAACAACGAACGTTTCGGCAAAGAGCCAGAGATGTCATCTCTACTGTTCTAATTGAATTTCACTGCATCTAAGTTTTTTTTTGTATTCTTTCGTTATATTCGTTTTACTTGTGTACTATTTGTTCTTTGAGGAAGGCTCTTTGTCGAAACGTTCGCTGTTGTGTTACGTCCTGTCAGGCTAACTAATACCCTGTTCATATGTTATGTTCAAATTTGTATGTTAGTATCAAAATCTATTTATTTTGTGAGTACAACTATATATACGAACATTGGCATTTACACATTTATTACCCTTTTTCTCCTGGTTTTACCTTCATTTTTAAATAGTTAACTTATATTCAGCCGTTATGAGCCGTCCATAAATGACAACACGCGATTGTGGAAGATTGTTCAATGTATTTTCACTCCCCCTCCCCCACCCCTCGTCCAACGTACCCCTTTCCAATATGACGTCGCAGTTCTTAAAAGCACCCTCCCCCTCGTCATACATCGCCACAAATATGTGACCCCCTCCCGCCCCCTATGTGCGTGACGTCATTTTTGTTGACATTTTTCATATAACATAAGTTTGGCCATTTTTAGCCATCAGTTTGGCCTTTTACCCAAATTACAATCTGGCAACCCTGGGCCATTATACTAATATACTTCCGTCTGACTGCAATGGTTGTAGAGATATATGCCACTTACTGGCGGAAAACATTAACTTTATCATTACCTTTACAAATTAAAAATATGAATTAATTATTAAGTTATAACAGGTAAAACATTATTTAGCTATTTTAGAATTTAGATTATATGAAAACATCGAACAGTTTTGGCTTTGCACTTATGATGATGAAAGAAATGGTACTCTCCTAAGTCGCAGCTACTACTCGGTTCGTATCCGGATCCGGCAAATAGTACATCCAAATACTCGGACTCGGTACTCGGTGGAAATTGTCTACTCGGTTATGCCCTAGTTTTTATATATGATTAAATGATTGCAATGGCATGTTTTTATATATGATTAAATGATTGCAATGGCATGTTTTTATATATGATAAAATGATTGCAATGGCATGTTTTTATATATGATTAAATGATTGCAATGGCATGTTTTTATATATGATTAAATGATTGCAATGGCATGTTTTTATATATGATTAAATGATTGCAATGGCATGTTTTTATATATGATTAAATGATTGCATCAACATACATAATTTTCAATGTATGTCACGTTCTGATGTGTAATTTTTCAAAATAAATAGATTTAAGCTGAAATGTATTTATTTTGAAAACTTCCGTCATTTTTGACGGGTAATACACAAGTTGTTTATATATATAACTAAATATATATTTATAAATAAACATATATAATCCAAGTTAGAAATAAAGGATTAATATGAAGGAAGGAGTTATTAAAACTACTTGTATTTCACTCTTTCTATCAAGCTGTTTTGAAAGGAGTTAAAGCTCCACTAAAAAAATATAAAAGTTTCACTTTTTGCGCTTAATTTTCATAAGATATTCAATATTTCTAAGCAATCAATCTAAAACTTAAGTGATCTCATATTATGTGCAAACTAGAACTCTCTACAAAAATGTTTGTCCTTTCTTTCTTGTAATAATAATAATACTCTTAAAATTTATGTGTGAAATGTCTTTAGAAAATATGGGATGTGAACATAGAGAATGAAAAGCTGGTCCTGAGATACGTGAGCGGTGACGGTGAGGAGAACTATCCAGGGGAACTGTCAGTCAAGGTCGTCTATGGTTTTGATGAAGATAATCAACTGAGCATTGACTACAGCGCCACCACCACAAAGGCCACACCCATTAACCTTACCAACCACGCATATTTTAATCTCGCAGGACATGTAAGTAGAAATATATACATTTTGTTTATCAAATGTTTTCTGCAAATGCTTTTTTTAAAGTTGTTTGTTTAAAAAGTTATTTATTGTGTTCTGTTTAGTTGTTATATTGTTTGCTTTGTTTCAGTTTTGCTATAAATTAACATTTTTTGAAACATGTAAAACCAGGCCACTGGCCACATCAAAGACCATGTCATCACGATCAACGCAGACAGTTACCTGCCCTTAGATGATAACAGCATTCCTACAGGTTTTATCACTTTAATTTTTCTTCACTTCCAGCTCGTACCCTCTTCTTACCCATATTTAACTACATTCCAGCTCGTTCCCTCTTCTTACCCATATTTAACTAGATTCCAGCTCGTTCCCTCTTCTTACCCATATTTAACTACATTCCACCTCGTTCCCTCTTCTTACCCATATTTAACTACATTCTAGCTTAGTTTTCTGTATGAATTTTTCCTTTGGTACATCACAAGCAATGATTTAAAAGACCTTCTCCTTATTGAGTTACTGTATTAGGAGGGTTATTTTATTCATGGAGAAAGAGTAGCCGAAATGTTGTCTAATGGAGAGTATTATAAAACAGTTATCAGGTTGATTGATATGGTATCATGAAAAAAAACAGGATTGGGGAAAAATTATTTGGTTCTCTTTCAGGTTCTTCCTTCTTATCCTCTGTTTCATATTCCCTACTATAAATGGTAGACTATGCTTATAAATTGCTAGATATTGTAAGTGAAATTTAACTCTTTTTCTCCGGAATTATTTTCCTTATTCTGCCAGAATTATCTAATTTGGAAATTAGTCGCGGGCTACCTTGCTATCTTACGATGTTAATAATTTTTAACAGATAATGATATCTTTTGTATTGAATTAAAGGGAAAAGAATGATGTTTTTAGGCAACACAGACTTGTGACTTTATTTTCATAAAATATTATGATTTTGTTTTAGTGAAAATACAAATTTAAAACACCAAATTTATTTTTTTTAAAAACCTCATTCTAAGTCACAAAAATCTAGATTTTTAACCAAAATGTAAGAAAATGGTATTTTTTCTGAACTTTATTCATATTTACAGCAAACAGAAATAACTTCACATTAAAAAAACAAACCAATAAAACATTAGAGCTCATGGTCACCAATACAGCAAAATAATAAGAAAATTGTGCTGTTTACAATGGAGCTTGAAGCTATTCTATGTATTGCAACTAGAAATTAGGGGCGGGGTTTGTTGTTTCTCAACAGATGACTTGTCAACTTCATTGTCAATTTCATTACAACTACTAGCTCTAGGCGTATGATTCATCGTCAATTTAAAATTACTATCTGAATCATCATAAAAAAAGAATACCTTTTTCTTGTTCATTATTGTAGTATTTAAAATAATACTAGACCGATAACCAGATGCCCTGGTTGAATATCCATGTTTTTAAACAAACGTAAAAACGAAAATTAAAAAAAGCATTTCAAGCGCTTCTTTTGCAGTGAAAACACATTCAAAGAAAGAATTTCTGACTTTTTTATTCAAGGGAAATCATTCTAGATTACATTAAAACTAATTTGAGTTAAATAGCTAAGAAAAGAAACGAAACAATCCACTTTTAATAACTTGACGCTCCTATCGTCGATCCGTCAAAAGCGTCTTTTTAAAATCCACGATGGTAGCGTTGATCCGAAGAAAAAGAGTTAATATATTTGTTATCTCAAATGGTGTAGATGTTCAATAAGTCTGTGGAAGTACTGGGCAGGTCTCATTAACGTGACTAAAAATGCTAACGTTGAACTATTTTCACAGGTGATGTTAGACCTGTGGCGGGGACAGAGTTTGATCTCCGCACACCTGTCCGTCTGGGGGACCGTTTAGAACTTGTTAATGGAGGACGAGGTTTTGATAACAACTTTTGCTTGAGCAACAATGGAGAACTCAAACTGATTGCAAAGTAATTTGAGATGACTGCTTTTTTTTATAGCAAGTATAGAAAGTATAACAAGTACAGCAAGTAATTCAAGTGTTAGTGTTTGCACTCAATCTCTTTCAGAAATCTTATCTTTTTTTTATTTCATATTCTCCAGAAATTTTATTTTAAAAAATGTTATTTTATATTAACTTATATAATAATTTATATATAACAGACGCTCCGTCTATACAGAAGATTATTACCTCCTAAACTTATCCATCGTTTATATCTAGTATGGCATTTTTATTTTATGTTGATAGTGTTTTGGTTTCCCTGGTTTGTTCAGGCCCTACATCATTGACACTATTTTAGAAATATTTTGGTATCTCATGCACTAATTTATCAAGTTAGACCTGTTTGTTTGTGTACTGTGGAAGAAAAGTGAAACGGTTAGTATGGCCTTCAAGACAATAATATCATTCAATGTAAATACAGAGTTGAGAATCCGCTGTCTGGCCGTTACATGGACGTCCTGACCAATGAACCAGGCATTCAGTTCTACACAGCATTCTTCATGGCAAGCATGACGGGTAAAGGAGGAGCAGCTTATGGGAAGTTTGCTGCTTTTTGTCTAGAGGCCCAGCACTATCCAGATAGTGTCAACAAGGTAAGGAAACTGACCAGTTGGTTGTCTAGAGGCCCAGCACTATCCAGATAGTGTCAACAAGGTAAGGAAACTGACCAGTTGGTTGTCTAGAGGCCCAGCACTATCCAGATAGTGTCAACAAGGTAAGGAAACTGACCAGTTGGTTGTCTAGAGGCCCAGCACTATCCAGATAGTGTCAACAAGGTAAGGAAACTGACCAGTTGGTTGTCTAGAGGCCCAGCACTATCCAGATAGTGTCAACAAGGTAAGGAAACTGACCAGTTGGTTGTCTAGAGGCCCAGCACTATCCAGATAGTGTCAACAAGGTAAGGAAACTGACCAGTTGGTTGTCTAGAGGCCCAGCACTATCCAGATAGTGTCAACAAGGTAAGGAAACTGACCAGTTGGTTGTCTAGAGGCCCAGCACTATCCAGATAGTGTCAACAAGGTAAGGAAACTGACCAGTTGGTTGTCTAGAGCAGTGGTCCCCAACCTGGGGTCCGCGGACCACTAGTGGTCCGCGGGGATGTGCGTGGTGGTCCGCGAGCAAAGGAACATTAAATTATTTACTTTTTAAATTTTTTTTTACTGTGGTGTATTTCTCAAGGGATTGTGCGTCTTTCCATACACCAGATTGAAAAGCTTGTTACCCGCTTTGGCGGGACCACGTCCACAGAACATCAATGACACAGCGCAGAGCGGACAACCGCCTTTGCGCTCTGTGTCGGCGCTCTTATCACGGCGCTTTTGTGTCGGCGCTCTTTTGTTGTGCGTGATTTTGATGGTCACCCATGTTGGCAAGCTGATCTACTTTACTACTTCTATATCCGCTTTTTTCCTATTTCGTTTTTGTGTTCCAAAATTTCATTGATATCTCATCAACGACGAGATTCGAAAGTGTCTTCTGGTGATGTTATCGCTATTATTCCAAGAGTGTTACTTGTGTCAAAAACAGCTATAAATTAAGTTTAAATTATTTTATTCATTTTTATGCTTTAAATTTTAAATAAACGCTTATACTTATAGCGTCAAATTCACATGTTAAGAAAAACAATTTTTAAAAACACCATGAATGACTTCCAATAAACAACTATTTGTGATTATACTGATACGGTTATTAGATACTTTTTATGAAGATTAAATATGTTATAAAAGTGAAAAAATATATTTTCACATTTACTATTTCACCTTTATGATGTTTTATGTTCCGGGTTACAGATTGGTCACTTGAACGCTCATATTAAACCCAGTAATTAGAAAAATGAGTTCGAAACAGACATCGTTAAAATGTTTTCTTGGTAAAAGAAAAAGGCCCAGTTAAGAGAGTGAACAAGAGCCTTTAACATCCAAAAAGCATAAAACTCGTACCAGACAATACCATGGGTCCTACTTGAAATTTGGATTTCTTGAGACAGTCGACTCCAACATACCAACACCGCTCTGCATAGTTTGCGGTGATCGGCTTTCTAATGAGGCGATGAAACCTTTAAAACTGCTTCGCCACTTGAACGCCAAGCACCCTGAATTAAAAGATAAGCCCATGTAGTATTTTGAAAGGAAAAAACTGGAACATGAAGGACAGAAGAAATTTCTCAGGGCCACCACATCAGTAAATGAGAACGCACTGAGAGCTTCATATTTGGTGGCTAACGGCATTGCTAAGGCTAAAAAGCCATTCAGTATCGGTGAAACATTAATATTGCCCTCTGCTAAAGACATTTGCCGTGAACTTCTAGGATAGGCTGCTGTTAAAAAGATAGCTCATGTGCCATTGTCGGCTACTACTGTAACTAGGCGCATTGAGGAAATAGCCGAAGATATTGAGATACAATTGTTGGAGAGGATTAATTCATCACCGTGGTACGCACTCCTGGTTGACGAATCTACAGACATCGACAACAAAGCAATATTACTTGTTCTTGTGAGATATATTTATCATGAGGATGTACATGAGGATTTGTTATGTGCTCTATCTTTGTCAACCAACACCACGGGAGCTGAACTGTTCAAGTATTTGGATGGTCAGGACACCTAAAATGGTCATTTTGTGTCGGCATCTGCACAGATGGAGCTGCTGCCATGACCGGACGACTGTCTGGTTTAACAGCTTGGATTAAGGAGGTTGCACTTGAGTGTGAACCTACGCATTGTATCATTCACAGGGAAATTTTGGCAAGCCAAAAAATGTCACTAGAATTTAACAGTGTATTGATTGATGTCGTTAAAGTTATTAACCACATCAAGGCACACGCCCTTAACTCACGCCTGTTTGAGTAGCTTTGTGAGGAGATGGACGCAGAGCACAGATGCCTCCTTTTGTACACAGAAATAAGATGGTTGTCCAGAGGAAAATCGCAACAGAGTATTTGAATTACGAGAGCCATTGCAAAGATTTCTCTCAGAAAAGAAGTCATCGCTGGCAGCACATTTCAGTGACAAGGTATGGGTCGCAAAACTTGCCACCCACCCATACACCCCCCCAGGCTAGTGGGCCGTGGTAAAATTATCCAACTTTTAGTGGTCCGCGGCGTTAAAAAGGTTGGGGACCACTGGTCTAGAGGCCCAGCACTATCCAGATAGTGTCAACAAGGTAAGGAAACTGACCAGTTGGTTGTCTAGAGGCCCAGCACTATCCAGATAGTGTCAACAAGGTAAGGAAACTGACCAGTTGGTTGACCTGTTTTTCAGTCATAGGACCTGAGATAATATATATTTTTAAATATTTTTTAAACCTATCAGATTTTCCTAATAGGTACATTTTTAAAATATTTCTAATTACTCATGATGTTTTTGTAACTTATCAGTCATTGTACTATAAAATACTGTTAGTGACAGCTCTATCTGGATAATTAAACAAAATTTATACCTAATTTGTTGTATTCAACAGGATACAAGTAATTTACTTCTTGTTGACTTCTTTTGGGGGTTTAAGTGATTAAGACAATGAAACTTTTTCCTTTAAAAATGTTTTGGAAACTTTTTAAAGCATTATTTTGGGTACTTTATAAAGCAATTTATTATTTTACTTTATAAAGCATTTATTTTCCTTCCCAGCCCCAGTTTCCCAACACAATTCTGAGACCAGGAGAGTTCTACACTCAGACCACAGTCTACAGGTTTGGACTCATCTAAAATAAAAAGATCAAGTGTTTTGGAGTGGAGTACAAACTATGCAACTTGATTCAGCAGCCTTTCTGACTTGGCATGTAGTGCCACACCAATGAGGATGATTTCTGAACTGGCAATATATTTTTTTTAAATGAAAGTGAAATATGGCTCTCACCATTTATTTCAATTAAGTTTTGGAACCACTTTTATAGTGTTCATAATGGTCCAGTTTAATTTCAGCATTTTTACATCTTTGTGATCTCCATAGGAAATTGCATTTATTTTAATTTCTATCAAATTAAAGTATACTTTAAAGCAGTGGCAGGCCATGCTGAAAGATTTAATTGGGCCTTTAGGACAGGTTAGGAGGAAAGTCTTAATTTTTGTCATAAAATGTACAAATAGTAAATGATTAGCTTAAAAGGATTTAAAGATGAACCATCACATTGTAAACAAATGTGAACAAATACGTTTTTGAGACAAATAACAACTTAGTATAAACATCAATGACTTGTGGCCCTCAAAGTAAACAATGTCCATTTGACCCACTGAGCAAAATGTTTGACCACCACTTCTTTAAGATCATACACATATTTTCCTAAAATCTCATGTCTTTTTTTGTAACATTCATTGAATGTCAATGTTAAAATTATGTGTCACAGTGCACACAAAAAACAACAAACTTAAGCACATTAAGAAACTACAATATTTCTTCCCTTGACCTGTTTTCGGCAAGTTATTTAATAGCTATATCTATTTCCCAATGAGACTTACATGTCAACCAAACTAATATTAAAATGCTGCACAAATATTTTTCTACAATTCTTTACAACCTCATACTTATTATTAAAATATCTTATGGAAGGCCTGACACAATTTTACATAAGAAACTTAATGTAATTTATTGTGATACGGAAAGATCTCCGACCACAGCCCACTGACCAAGTCTGGGATGCCAGGGGTCATTACTCTGGCCTGTCTGGCTGTTATAAAGTTATCTATCTGGTTGTTGCTAAAAAATGATACCGGACCGTGCTAATCTCATTTGCCGAAACCAGTATTAAGTTTATGTTCAATAATGTCTGGGGAAACCAATCCATATCAAAAATGTCATTAGATGTTAAATGGATGTTTATTCCGAATAATTTTGGATTTATCATCTCTTTAATCTCATGCTACACATGTGCTTAAAATAATGAACTCGGCAACTATGGTAACTGATCTTTTTTTATAGGAAATGTTTTTGTTTCATATGGTAAATTGTTCACTGAGGGTTACGGGTGTGGACAAAGAGGAAATCATATTCAGTTTTTTTTTATCCTTTGTGATATTTCAAACATTAATTCCTATGATTTTTTTTTAATTTAGGATGTGCTGTTGATAATAAGAGAATCATGATAACTTGTGATTATTAACTTTTGGATAGTTTTCTTCATTTATGGGACTGCCAAAGTGTCACATGTCTTAAGAATGTGACTTTTTTTTTGTTGGTTCTCCTCTCTTTAACTTTAACGCAAACACTACCACTGTAGAAATAATTTCATTTTTACGTAGGTTCTTTTTTTCTCATGTTTTACTTTTAAACAGACTTTTCTTTCTAGCATATTTTATTATAACCAGAACTTTTTTGCAATTATTAATACATTCTTGTTTTTACAAGTTATACAGAAAAATTGTGTCTTCCAATTTCAATTGTGACATGGTCGTTGTTGAAATGATTAAAAATTTACACCAGATTTATGTTACAACTGTAATAAATATAGATCATTAATGGATTTTTTGTTATTTTCTTGTACACGTTTGGCGTCTTGTTTTTTCAACTACTTGTTTCATGTAATGTAAAATCTTTATAGATTAAGATATAATTTATTTTAATTTTCAGAATTTGTGGCATGGTACAATGAGAAAATTGATTTTTTTACCCCCTTAGAACACTATAACATTAGATCATTGTATTAAAAGTCACAGAAAAGAGACATGGGATCTCTTAGTTTTCCATTCACGCTTAGAAATGATGTCCCAAGCTAAATAACGATATTGCACTTGTTATTTTTTGTTTCTTTATTTTTATTTACACGTAACATTTTTACCTAACCAAGTTAACATTTGAAATGCTACCCAGCTAACAATACTAACATTTGTTTTTACACCATTTAGATAACATTTAAAAGTGGCTGTTAATTTTTAAAGTCTTGTTTTCTGTTAGCGTTGTTTCTGTTCTTTTAACGTTGAAATGGTTGAGACACAAAATAATGAATACCCCCTTAATAAGTATTGTATCTGGGCTAGACAGGCCGCATACAGCTGTTTGACTTGGACAACTGGCACGCTGCCGAAGCTGTGGAAGTAAGCCACAATCATCTTGTTTTTCAAAGAAGGATAACAATGTGAACAGCTACTGGCCAATTTCCCCTGCGTCGTGGTTGAGGAAGGCAGCTCCGCGTATGGGGAACGCCAGAATTCTAAAACGCTTTAAGAGCATTCCTACGATGCAGGGTAGGTTCCACAAATGGATGCCACCTAAAGGATGAAGTAATTGATCTCATCCAGTCAATCACAAAGAAACTCCAGATGCAAAAAGACGATCAGTGTCATTTGGAGACAGGTTTCATCCTAGCATGTGGCGGCAGAGTAATCCTGCAGTTTATCACTGGACATGTGGAGGTGCCACAGCTTTGCAGGCACGGCTTTCGAGAGAAGGTGCAGCTCAGTCCCAACCTGATCGTCAGATGACCCAGCATTAGGCTTAAGGACCAATTCCCAGAGAAATTGCTACATGGCTGGGCATCTGGAGGCACGACAAGGAAGACTTGCCAGTGTAAGCCGCAACTGAACAAAAGTGACCCTGGTGGAAACTACCTCGTAACAGTCATCACTCAGATGAGGACTGAGCACTGTCCCACACAAAACTAGTTGCTTAGGTTTGACACGAGAAGGGATGTCGGTTTTCGAGTATGTGATGACGCAGAGGAGACATTGAGCACCATTTGGCCAAGTGTCCGGCGTAGGCCAGGAATTAGCACAGGTTGGTTCCGATCACTGCGGAAAAGTATCTATACAGTGATGTCTACTTGATGAGGCTTGCCAGTAACACCATGAGTTTTTTGTTTGTTTATTGACCTACATTATCATAAACTGATAAAGTGTGAAAAAAATTAGTAATTCTATGTAATTAAAATAACTATTGCCATTAGAAAGAATATTTTCGTATTCCATTTCATCTAACTAAAATTTTTATTCATTTTAGGCATTCATAGGACCATTAAACTTAAACTAATATAGCAACGTGTTTTAATATTTATATTTTTTTAATATTTAAAAAGCACATAGTAAAAAGAAGTTAATTAACCAATTTTATTATGAATTGATACATGCCTTTTGGTGATTTTTTTCAATATCTTTTCCAAAGTCATTACTTTGTCATCACGTATTATAATACAAAAATTAAAATCAGCAACACATGAAATATAATTTATGATTATTTAAAATTCTCTTAGAAATGATTTTAGTGTCTTGTCTACAGAAATAGTCCCCCCAACCCCCCCCAAAAAAAATTAAAATGAAAAAAATTCCTCACTCCACACACACCGGGTCAAAAGTAATTTAAGAAATTAATAATCTTTTATTTGGTTCTGTTTTGTGAGCTTATACGGTGTATTCAACATCCCGTACATTTCAAGCTTTGTTAAAAGCCAATGAATGAAGGCGAAAGCTGGTGAAAACATTTAAAAAATAAACAACATATTTAGATAAATAAATTGGAAAGCATTTTGAAACACAAAGTTAGGAAATATAAAGCGTTAATTCTTAAAGGATATATGAGTCACAAACTTGAATGTCATAGCACCCTTGTAATCATTGTGTTTTTGCCACCAGTCACCCTTGCAATCATTGTGTTTTTGCCACCAGTCACACTCAAATCGAGACACAAATTGACACCACTGAGATTATTTACAATAAAAAAATATGAACAGTTAAAAAGATCAACAAGAGATAATCAAACACATTATGACACTAAGGATTATCTTCATTTCAACATGGCCTAGGTGGGAAGTGTGTGGTATCCTTTTAAAAAAGTGTAAAAGGCCTCTAATTTTGCTTAAAATTTTTTAAAAACAAATTCTTAGTCCAGATGCAAAAAATTTCTAACTTTATCCAATAAAAATATTTTCATTGCCTGGAATTTTCTGTAATACCATGTAATATTAATAGCACTTTTGTTAGCAAAAATGATGAACATTCTTAGTATCAGCGTGTTAGACATATCTTGCAACTTTTAATCACAATATTGCGATGAGCTGAATTACATGAGAATACATGCTTTTAAAAAAAATTAAAATATTAATTTCTTCTTTAAAGAGAGAGAAGAGTTTTTGTACAAAATTTACATGTATTTTAAATTATAAACTTTAAGGCCAGCAGCAAATAGATATTTATGAGAGTAATATTTAATTATCAATGTAATAGCGTTTTGGTCTGAGGTGAAGGAAAAAATTTTAAATTGGAAAATAAATTAAATTGTATGCCTGAACTATAATATATTTTAAATAATCATGCCGATCCTTTGAAAATTTCAGAAATTCTAAAGAAGAGAATGAAATTGAAAGAAAAAAAGGATGAGCAAAGTTTTTATGCAATGCTATTAGTTTTCAGCATTTGTGCATCAGTGTAGAACTGTGACCAACCGTAAAGTCTAATACTTCAAATACCAAAAAAAAATATTTAAATTTGGTTTGTCAATGATACAGTGATGATGTTTTCAAAATTTAATCAAGATTTAAAATGATTAAAATAAGAGATTTAAAAGAAACAAATTTGTGGAGTGGAGCAAGGTTCAAAACTGTCTTCACATCAAAGTTATTATGTGAAGCAATATACAAACATTTTCAGCTTGCAGTCAAAGAACATTGGTCATCTCCCTTGGAATTTCACATTTGCCAGTTAGGAGGCAAGAGTGGCATTCATTCATGTTAAAATAATTTTTATTCAGTATGGTCTTTGAAATAATATAAAGAAAAAGATGTTTTAAAAAGATAAACTCCAGAATATTACACTCATGAATAAAGCGTAATACATGTATAGAAAATGTAAACAAATTGTAGGCAAATGTTATTAACTAAAAGGAAACAAATTAATTGCTTTCAAAGCTAACATATCTTCCTACGGTTGCAGGATCAAAACTAAGAATTACTTTTTATCTGAAGAAATTTATTAAAATTTGGCAACATGGTAAGAAAATTGTTCTACCGACCTTTAAAGCTAATGGTAACTCAGACAAAATCTTAAAAAACTCTTGTATATTTTAAGTGATTACAAAAATAGTACAAATATATGGAATTCATGATTTGGTTAGACGTCTGCCACAAATAGTACAAATATATGGAATTCATGATTTGGTGACATCCTCCAGACCAGTATACCCTCTAAGTGTAGTTGGTTCCTTTGCTAAAAATAAATTCGTGTGAAATGTTGTGCAGCATTAATATTTTCTGTGTCAAATTATATGTTCCAACAAACACAAATATTACTATATTATCCTAATTTAACTTTTCTACACGGCAATGTTCCCTTTAATGATCGTTGGCCTATGTGCCAAGTAAAAAAACTGCAAAGTTACACAGCATTAATTTTGTGTGCAATATTTTACAATATTTTCTCCGCAGTAATCCTAAATTGCTCCGCTGCGTCTGTCACATAGATGCGCGGCCATACTGGGGCACAGCATAAAGGCAACATTGCTGTATGTTAACTCTCAACTGCTGTGAAGCATCAGCAGATAGCTGCACTGCTGCGAAATCTGCGTAGCATAGAGGGAACATTGGTGAAGTCCTGTCAATAATTCAATATCTTTCATACAGCATATGCCTGGTTTATTCTCATATTTATCTTTTGTCTTAATTAATATTTAATGTAATAATATAGGCGCAGGCGTCGGGATTTATTTTCAGCAAAATGGCCGACCATCAAAATGTTTCCAGATCTAAGGGCTATGACTCTAGCAAGACGTGCCATCGACACACTTGTTCCCCTTTGCTTTCTCTCATATCTAACCAATGAGCACTCTCCTCTTCTCCGCTGCTGTTCAGACCTGCAGGGAAAAATACAAGTTAAAACAAAGATAATTTCAATTGACGATTTTCAACCCAACTGGGAAACACAAATCTAAAGACAACGAGGCAGACAACGAGGCAGACAACGAGGCAGACAACGAGGCAGTCAACGAGGCAGTCCATTGGAGTTAAAATAACGACACATGTTCTACAATATGATTTGAGTTCATCGCTGGTTGTTAGAGTGTAGATTGTTGTTAGAGTGTAGATTGTGGCTTAAACTTGTTTGCCCAACGCAGGAACTAAACCACAAGATCTCAAACACAACAAACATTTTGAAGTTGATGTTTCCCAACGAAAACGACTCATAATTCAAGGGCGACCTGAGAAATTGTGACTTAATGTTTAGTTGGAATGGGCCTAGATTGACTTATTATTATGACTTGTTTTGAGAGCTTTGTTTCAAACATTTAGGGATGATACTTTGGTGTCGAGATTTGTTTTTAAATATAAAATGTTGTATTTTTTTTTATTGTTGTTGATGACTGAAACCTGTGTCTCTAGAATTAGATTTTTAAAAACATAAAATCCGAATACCACTGACTGCATGATTGATTAAACCAGTCGGTTATCATAAGTAACCAAGATGAGCCAGTCATAGGGACAAGTCAAGAGCCAGTCATAGGGACAAGTCAAGAGCCAGTCATAGGGACAAGTCAAGAGCCAGTCATAGGGACAAGTCAAGAGCCAGTCATAGGGACAAGTCAAGAGCCAGTCATAGGGACAAGTCAAGAGCCAGTCATAGGGACAAGTCAAGAGCCAGTCATAGGGACAAGTCAAGAGCCAGTCATAGGGACAAGTCAAGAGCCAGTCATAGGGACAAGTCAAGAGCCAGTCAAAGGGACAAGTCAAGAGCCAGTCATAGGGACAAGTCAAGAGCCAGTCATAGGGACAAATCAAGAGCCAGTCATAGGGACAAGTCAAGAGCCAGCCATATGGGACAAGTCAAGAGCCAGTCATAGGGACAAGTCAAGAGCCAGTCATAGGGACAAGTCAAGAGTCAGTCATAGGGACAAGTCAAGAGCCAGTCATAGGGACAAGTCAAGAGCCAGTCATAGGGACAAGTCAAGAGCCAGTCATAGGGACAAGTCAAGAGCCAGTCATAGGGACAAGTCAAGAGCCAGTCAAAGGGACAAGTCAAGAGCCAGTCATAGGGACAAGTCAAGAGCCAGTCATAGGGACAAGTCAAGGTGGTTTTATATGCCAAGTTTCGTGTGTTTCGGACTGCATTAGAACATGTGTACGCTTATATCCTTCACCCTAGTACAGAGAGTCCTCGGGTTACAAACGCACCCCCCAAAAAAATAATATTACTCATCATTCAGCCTCTTTTTTTATTAAGATTTACTTTAATTCATGTGGTAAGGAATTGTTTTCTCTTTTTTAAATACTTTTTATGTCACTAATTGTCACATTTTTTATAGCACTGTACGGGTCTGTACGTACAGTACTTTATATTTATATATATAGATATTTTTAATGTTCAGACTTACACTGAAATTCGGGTTACGACATTTCTTAAGAATGGATCAACGTTGTAACCCGAGGATCACCTGTATCTAAGGTGGAGTATCAACCACTCGTGTTCCTGTGTTTGTGTCAACATTCTTATATTTCTGTTAAAGGCATAAATGTTTTCTCACCTATATCTCTGTATTAATCTCTCAGTTAGTTAGTAAGTTTGATCCTTATAATTTTCACAATGTTTATAGCTTGTTTTTGAGTAAGAAAACTATATACATGTAGCGCAAAGCACACAAAATCGGGGAAAATAACAAGGGGCAATAAACGTAAACAGAAAACAGTTAATATCGTTTACAAACAAGTGCTTCATTAAAAGCTACACTACATATAATGACATATAATAAATTCATTGTTTCATTTTGATACTTAGGTTTGGCTTTTGCTCTAGAACATATAATTTAAATTAAATGAAAAAAGTGGCAAGATTTCTCATTCTGCACTTTTAAAAAGACCCAAGGTTTACTTTAACATAAATCTATACTAATAAAAGGCAAAGCCCTCACTGACTGACTGACTGATTCATCACTAATTCTCCAACTTCCCGTGTAGGTAGAAGCATGAAACTTTGGGAAGTTGTCAAGTACCCTCTCACGACGAAAATTGGCAAAAAAGAATTTTAAAATTCCCGCTCATGTGGGGCCGGGGGCCCAAAAACGTTTTTTTCCTAATATGGCCTATATAAAATTTAAATATATCACTAATTCTCCCATTTCCCGAGTAGGCAGACGCATGAAACTTTGGGAAGTTCTTGAGTACACTTCCGCGATGTTAACAGGCAAAAAAAATATTTAAATTATCAAAGACTGGGGGCCGGGGGCCCAAATGAAGTTTTTTCTTTAAATGAGCTATATAAAAACTGAAAATCACAAATTCTCATATTTCCCGTGTAGGTAGAAGCATGGAACTCTGAGTAGTTGATAAGACCACTTCCGCGATGGTACCAGGTGATAAAAATATTTAAATTAACACTTACTGGGGGCCGGGGCCCAAAAGAAGTTTTTTTCAAATATTAAAAACTGACTCATCACGAATTCTCCAACTTCACGTGTAGGTAAAAGCATGAAACTTTGGGTAGTTGTTGAGTACCCTCTCGCAATGCAAATTCGTGTCAAAGAATTTTAAAATTCACTCCCATGGGGGCCGTGGGCCCAAGAGCGTTTTTGTTTCCTTATACTGAAAATCGCCTTATTCTCCACTTTCCCGTATAGGTAGAAACATGAAACTTTGGGAATTTGTTGAGTCCACTCTCTCGATGGTAGCATGCAAAAATAAATATTTAAATTATCACTCACTGGGGGCCGGGGGCCCAAATGTACTTTTTCTTATGTACCTTATTCTCCACTTTCCCATAATAGGTAGAAACTTGAAGCTTTGGGAATTTGTTGAGTCCACTCTAATGTCATTTTAGTACCCATTTTATTTTACACGATCTTGACAAATATTGACAAACAAGTATATCAATCATGATTCAGACTAAAATCTATTGGTGTTTTGAATTTGTGTGAAACGGGTTTTCAACGCTTACTAAAATTCTAACTTCCGCAGCAGAGCGCGGGGATTTTGCTAGTTAGTTCCATAAATTGGTTCCATAAATTAGTCACGTGACCCACCTAAAGAGAACCAACCAATCATCTCCTTCTTCTTCATACTCTTCTTGTTGTAGACAGACACCATGAGCGTGACCTCCGGAAGCTGGAATAGGGCGACCTGGAGCATGAAGGTCTCCTTGAACAATGGATTTGGCTGACCACGCCGGATGGACGTCTTACACCGCTGGACCTCTTGCCCGGCAGAGTTCATCAGACTGAGCTTGACGTACGTGTCTGAGGAAAATTTCAAATCAACCAGGCATTTACCGGCTTGAATCAATCAAACAACAATTAGAGTCTCAATATTTTGTGACTGATTTTTAAATAAGTAGCAAATAAGAAGAAAAAAACAAGTTCTATTTTCTATTAAAATGAAATCAGATTACTTGATTAGTTACTGACTCATACAAAAATTTATAACTACAAATGTTTGAGGAAGCTGTTGTCAATGAAAGTGAATCTATTACATTTTTTACAGAAATATTTTTTTTAAATGTATGTCCTCTAAATTTTAAAACGTTGACAAAAAAATATATTTGTAATTGGTTAAGAAAACCGAATTTATTTTTGAAGTAACATTGTTTCATAGCAGTTTCTCCTCTGTTAAACATTTATAAATATATAGGTTATGGTTATAAAGTTACGTTTACTCTCTTTTTAAGATCTACAGCTTCTCACATCTAGTATTGAAAGCTAAAGCCACACCATAGTTGCTTTGCTGAAACTTTTTTGTTTCAATGCAACAGACACTGCGTTTCCCCCAAGAGACCCTCCCCAGTTTGGCCGGGGGGTGGGGGAAGGCTTCACACAGCTGATAGATATACATTTATCTAATTTTTAAAAAAGTCAACTAACCTGGAGCTCTGTTCATGGCCATGTTGCGGAAGTTGCTTCCCTTGATGACCTCCACAGACAAGCGCCCGGTGGTGCCGTTGTAAGCCAGGCCAATGAGCAGCTCCGGCATCCCTCCGTGCTGGAGGGACTGGTTGGACGAGCCGCTGTCACTTCTGGACAAACTGGACACGTCAAAGCCAGAGTCTCCGTGCTGTTGGTGGGGGTGGGGGGGGGTGGGGGTGGGGGGGTGGATAGACGCGGACATTAAAGGCAGAGCAGAATGGTCATTGACGCAAGGATATAAAACTTGACAGTGGGTAAATCTGGTTTGAAAATAGACTAAGATCCAGATGAAAATAAGGATTCTCAAATATTTTCATTAAAACGTCATGAAGACAAGAAATTTTGGGTTCTAAAACTAAAAATAATTCCTTTCATAGTTACCCCTATTACTAAACTGTCAAAGACGTTCATAGTTACCCCTATTACTAAACTGTCAAAGACGTTCATAGTTACCCCTGTTACTAAACTGTCAAAGACGTTCATAGTTACCCCTGTTACTAAACTGTCAAAGACGTTCATAGTTACCCCTGTTACTAAACTGTCAAAGACGTTCATAGTTACCCCTGTTACTAAACTGTCAAAGACGTTCATAGTTACCCCTGTTACTAAACTGTCAAAGACGTTCATAGTTACCCCTGTTACTAAACTGTCAAAGACGTTCATAGTTACCCCTGTTACTAAACTGTCAAAGACGTTCATAGTTACCCCTGTTACTAAACTGTCAAAGACGTTCATAGTTACCCCTGTTACTAAACTGTCAAAGACGTTCATAGTTACCCCTGTTACTAAACTGTCAAAGACGTTCATAGTTACCCCTGTTACTAAACTGTCAAAGACGTTCATAGTTACCCCTGTTACTAAACTGTCAAAGACGTTCATAGTTACCCCTGTTACTAAACTGTCAAAGACGTTCATAGTTACCCCTGTTACTAAACTGTCAAAGACGTTCATAGTTACCCCTGTTACTAAACTGTCAAAGACGTTCATAGTTACCCCTGTTACTAAACTGTCAAAGACGTTCATAGTTACCCCTGTTACTAAACTGTCAAAGACGTTCATAGTTACCCCTGTTACTAAACTGTCAAAGACGTTCATAGTTACCCCTGTTACTAAACTGTCAAAGACGTTCATAGTTACCCCTGTTACTAAACTGTCAAAGACGTTCATAGTTACCCCTGTTACTAAACTGTCAAAGACGTTCATAGTTACCCCTGTTACTAAACTGTCAAAGACGTTCATAGTTACCCCTGTTACTAAACTGTCAAAGACGTTCATAGTTACCCCTGTTACTAAACTGTCAAAGACGTTCATAGTTACCCCTGTTACTAAACTGTCAAAGACGTTCATAGTTACCCCTGTTACTAAACTGTCAAAGACGTTCATAGTTACCCCTGTTACTAAACTGTCAAAGACGTTCATAGTTACCCCTGTTACTAAACTGTCAAAGACGTTCATAGTTACCCCTGTTACTAAACTGTCAAAGACGTTCATAGTTACCCCTGTTACTAAACTGTCAAAGACGTTCATAGTTACCCCTGTTACTAAACTGTCAAAGACGTTCATAGTTACCCCTGTTACTAAACTGTCAAAGACGTTCATAGTTACCCCTGTTACTAAACTGTCAAAGACGTTCATAGTTACCCCTGTTACTAAACTGTCAAAGACGTTCATAGTTACCCCTGTTACTAAACTGTCAAAGATGTTCATAGTTACCCCTGTTACTAAACTGTCAAAGACGTTCATAGTTACCCCTGTTACTAAACTGTCAAAGACGTTCATAGTTACCCCTGTTACTAAACTGTCAAAGACGTTCATAGTTACCCCTATTACTAAACTGTCAAAGACGATCATAGTTACCCCTATTACTAAACTGTCAAAGACGTTCATAGTTACCCCTATTACTAAACTGTCAAAGACGTTCATAGTTACCCCTATTACTAAACTGTCAAAGACGTTCATAGTTACCCCTGTTACTAAACTGTCAAAGACGTTCATAGTTACCCCTATTACTAAACTGTCAAAGACGTTCATAGTTACCCCTGTTACTAAACTGTCAAAGCCGAGTGGAACAGCTTTATGAAAAAGTTCAATGAAAAATAAAATAGTTCCATGATGTTATGCAACAATTTATAGCCCATTTGTTGCCGGCTGGTGCAATGTTTTATACTAGATGTCCATTTGAATAAAGTTTTACATGAAAGATATTTAGTACAGTGACCGTTTTCGAGGACTAGACAGAAGTGAAATATCTTTTAAAAATTTAAGAAAGTGACCAAAACTGAACTTATTATCAGGGTCATTTATTTAACACAATATTCCAACTCAATCATCTAACTGTTCATACGAAAACTTACCAAAACTGAACTTTACAAAAAACCTTTTACATTAAAATCAGAAATTTAATGAAGCTTTACTAGAATGAATGTTTTGTCAAGTGGTGGAGGAAAGTTTGTGAAATGCTTGAATTTTTGTTTGTGTGTGTATGGTGGATTAGTTCTATTTTATCATAAATACAAACATTATTATGTTGAATAGATGGACATGCATTAAAACAACAACTTTTCAATACAGTAGTTCAGTAATGACTGTAGACACAGTTCTATCTGATAAGATGACTGTAGACACAGTTCTATCTGGCAAGATGACTGTAGACACTGTTCTATCTGACAATATTACTGTAGACACAGTTCTATTTGGCAAGCGCCTGACTTACACTCAAGTTGCTCCTAGGTTCAAGCACCACCCAGTGTGTTGTCTCCTGCTCCAAGTTCAAGGACGCAAACCCCACAATGCTCTCTCCAATCATTCTCTCCCTTCTCATCCTCTCCACGCCATAGAGGCGAAACCTCAGACCCATTCCAGGAATTTCGTCTGAAGGAGACAACGAAGAACAGCAAGATGAAAGTCATTTGAATCTTAGGTAAATAATGAGTCGTATTTTCCAACGTTTAAATTATGTGACTTTAAATTTCCAAACTATACATGAAAATCTGAATTTTTATGAGTTCAGCAGATTTAGAAAAAAGTTTTGCTCACTATTTTGTTAAGTACTAAAAAAAATTTCATTATAAATAAAACAAACCCGTAAAAACAAAGTTTTTGACTATAAATCCCTTATATATGAGACATAACTAACAGTATTGATTATTTTCAAACATTTACAGACTGAATCTGTCTTAACTCAAGTTTGCTTCATAACCCTAGGGGGGGGGGTGGCTGGGAGGGGGAGAGGGGAAAAGTCTGGTCACCGATTCGCTTGACCGAGCTCAGCTTGATACGTAAAATGTAAACAAAAGCACCCCGTCGCTTCGACGGGTCGCCTCAATGCGTCAACTCAAACTTTCACGTGGGAAAAAGACAATAACAAACCGTGAATTTGAATTACATACCTCATATAAGGATAAACTAAAAATGCATTAATTTAATTACGGTACGTTCGATCGATCTGAAATTTTGATACGATGCATTGTTAGGTTAGACGGGTCCGTGTGCCAAATTTCAGCTCGATGCGATCACAAGAAGTGGGTCATTTTCGACTTTTGTTTTTCCGCCCGCCCGCCCAGCCCATGAGATGACGACAGACAGAGACGGCCGCGAAGTTAATATAAGGGATTTAAAAATAACTACTACTACTTATATCAGAATAATCATTGAAATCAGTGAATTCATATCATTTTAAAAAATATCGATTTAGTGGGCATCTCTATTAGGAACATCAACATTTTAAGAACACGATTAAAACGGTTCTTACAAACATAATGTAAAGCATTTACAAGCAAGGACGTAATTTTAACATACATAAAAAACAACAACAGCCTGCAAATACATTCTTAATGAGGTCCACCCCCCCTCCCCCACCACCAAACACGGCTTTCAACAAGACCGCTAATAGATGCACACATGTTATCGATCAAATGAGAATTTTCTTTTTTTCTTAAGAATCGTTTTTACAGATTTTTGTAGGAACTTGTGATGGTAGGCATGAAAGCCTCAAACCGCCTGTTTCTCACGAAAGCCTCAAACCGCCTGTTTCTCACGAAAGCCTCAAACCGCCTGTTTCTGAGACTCGATCTCAATTCATCTCATACTCCACGCGTTCAGCATTCCGTCGCGGGATTAAATCTTCTGCTGGTTCGGTTTGTGATTTACCAGGTAAAATTTTGTTGAAGTAGATTTTTTCGTCAAACACCGGACAGTCACCTTCCTTGACCTTTGTCTTGTGCCTCTGCCTCTTACTGGGGAGTAACATGACCCTGACCTTGATGGATATTCAAGAAAGAAATATAAAGAATTATATGGACGCATACATGAACTTTTAACACAAACTTATTTGGAAATCACTCCACTTTGATAAACAAATTTAAGGAACAAATCTTCCACGTTAACTTCTATCTAGAATTCCCGAGGTTCAGCTTAGGACATACAGTGATCTAAGTGAGTAGCATCCGATTTCCTTGTGTCCCCACCCAGGGTTACTCGTTACCACCACATGCTAATTGTGGAAAAGGAGGGAGGGGGTGAATCCGTTCCATTTGACATGAATATTGGGCGGTTCTGGCAAACTTTAAGGTACATTCTTGAAGAGGCGTCAAAAATGTGACGCACTCTGTGACTCTAACTCTAGCTTCTTCACTGTTGTTAGGTCATCGAAAGTATTACCCACTGTCCACTGCTGTGATTTATCAATAGTTTAAAACACAACCTCATAATTCCTTGATACTCTAAAATAAAACCACTAGATACTCCAATGGTTTATTAGTAATCCAGATGTGAAAGTTACGCTTCTCCAGGACGTCCTACCTGAGTGCTGTTGGCGCCGCCCCTGTCTTTGGCCGGTATCTCCTTGGCCTGGTGAATCTTCACGACCATCCTGCTCTGGGCGTTGTCGTACTGAAAGGACACGCCAAGGCTTCCACACTTGGAGATGAGGGCGGGCTCGTTCTGCAGGTCACTCACGTCAAATAGGTGTTCCTGTGTGAGAGATGTGACAGCTATACAAATAGGTGTTCCTGAGTGAGAGATGTGACAGTTATACAAATAGGTGTTCCTGTGTGAGAGATGTGACAGCTATACAAATAGGTGTTCCTGTGTGAGAGATGTGACAGTTATACAAATAGGTGTTTATGTGTGAGAGATGTGACAGCTATACAAATAGGTGTTCCTGTGTGAGAGATGTGACAGTTATACAAATAGGTGTTCCTGTGTGAGAGATATGACAGTTATACAAACAAATAGGTGTTCCTGTGTGAGAGATGTGACAGTTATACAAATAGGTGTTCCTGTGTGAGAGATGTGACAGTTATACAAACAAATAGGTGTTTATGTGTGAGAGATGTGACAGTTATACAAACAAATAGGTGTTTATGTGTGAGAGATGTGACAGCTATACAAATAGGTGTTCCTGTGTGAGAGATGCGACAGTTATACAAATAGGTGTTGCTGTGTGAGAGATATGACAGTTATACAAACAAATAGGTGTTCCTGTGTGAGAGATGTGACAGTTATACAAATAGGTGTTTATGTGTGAGAGATGTGATAGTTATACAAATAGGTGTTCCTGTGTGAGAGATATGACAGTTATACAAACAAATAGGTGTTTATGTGTGAGAGATGTGACAGTTATACAAATAGGTGTTTATGTGTGAGAGATGTGATAGTTATACAAATAGGTGTTCCTGTGTGAGAGATGTGACAGTTATACAAATAGGTGTTTATGTGTGAGAGATGTGATAGTTATACAAATAGGTGTTTATGTGTGAGAGATGTGACAGTTATACAAATAGGTGTTCCTGTGTGAGAGATGTGATAGTTATACAAATAGGTGTTCCTGTGTGAGAGATGTAATAGTTATACAATTAGGTGTTTATGTGTTAGAGATGTGATAGTTATACAAATAGGTGTTTATGTGCGAGAGATGTGACAGTTATACAAATAGGTGTTCCTGTGTGAGAGATGTGATAGTTATACAAATAGGTGTTTATGTGTGAGAGATGTGACAGTTATACAAATAGGTGTTTATGTGTGAGAGATATGACAGTTATACAAAGAAATAGGTGTTTATGTGTGAGAGATGTGACAATTATACAAATAGGTGTTCCTGTGTGAGAGATGTGACAGTTATACAAATAGGTGTTCCTGTGTGAGAGATGTGACAGTTATACAAATAGGTGTTCCTGTGTGAGAGATGTGACAGTTATACAAACAAATAGGTGTTTATGTGTGAGAGATGTGACAGTTATACAAATAGGTGTTTTTGTTTGAGAGATGTGACAGTTATACAAACAAATATGTGTTTATGTGTGAGAGATGTGACAGTTATACAAATAGGTGTTCCTGTGTGAGAGATGTGACAGTTATACAAATAGGTGTTCCTGTGTGAGAGATGTGACAGTTATACAAATAGGTGTTCCCGTGTGAGAGATGTGACAGTTATACAAATAGGTGTTCCTGTGTGAGAGATGTGACAGTTATACAAACAAATAGGTGTTTATGTGTGAGAGATGTGACAGTTATACAAACAAATAGGTGTTTATGTGTGAGAGATGTGACAGTTATACAAACAAATAGGTGTTTATGTGTGAGAGATGTGACAGTTATACAAACAAATAGGTGTTTATTTGTGAGAGATGTGACAGTTATACAAATAGGTGTTCCCGTGTGAGAGATGTGACAGTTATACAAATAGGTGTTTATGTGTGAGAGATGTGACAGTTATACAAATAGGTGTTTATGTGTGAGAGATGTGACAGTTATACAAACAAATAGGTGTTTATGTGTGAGAGATGTGACAGTTATACAAATAGGTGTTTATGTGTGAGAGATGTGACAGTTATACAAACAAATAGGTGTTGCTGTGTGAGAGATGTGACAGTTATACAAATAGGTGTTTATGTGTGAGAGATGTGACAGTTATACAAATAGGTGTTTATGTGTGAAAGATGTGACAGTTATACAAATAGGTGTTGCTGTGTGAGAGATGTGACAGTTATACAAATAGGTTTTTCTGTGTGAGAGATGTGATAGTTATACAAATAGGTGTTTATGTGTGAGAGATCTGACAGCTATACGAATAGGTTTTTCTGTGTGAGAGATGTGATAGTTATACAAATAGGTTTTTCTGTGTGAGAGATGTGATAGTTATACGAATAGGTTTTTCTGTGTGAGAGATGTGATAGTTATACGAATAGGTTTTTCTGTGTGAGAGATGTGACAGTTATACAAATAGGTTTTTCTGTGTGAGAGATGTGACAGTTATACAAATAGGTTTTTCTGTGTGAGAGATGTGATAGTTATACGAATAGGTTTTTCTGTGTGAGAGATGTGACAGTTATACAAATAGGTTTTCCTGTGTGAGAGATGTGACAGTTATACAAATAGGTTTTCCTGTGTGAGAGATGTGGCAGTTATACAAAAATATACACTATATTGTCTTATTGCTCAAATAATGTGCTTTGCAACGCACATACTTCCTCTTCTTGCCAAATCCCCAATGTTACAAAGAGCTGCTTTAAAAAAAACGTGCCTCCACTGCCATTGCCGCAAATCAGTGACGTCATTAAAGTTATGACGATCACCATGATAAACTCATGATGTCCTCCACCCCCCGCCCCCAGGGACTCACTCCGAGTCTGACCTACATGTCTGGAGGGACTTTCATGTTGATTAATTTTTATTACGGAAACGAACGAGTCAATTTCGTAGGATTCGTTGCGTTTCCGACGTTGTGTTACCGACTTTGTGTTACCGACGTTGTGTTACCGACGTTGTGTTACCGACGTTGTGTTACCGACGTTTCACCACTCACCACCATCCCAAATCCCACGGACCGCACTAACGCTTATTGGAAGAGGCAAAAACCTATCCCTAGCTACGCCCCTGCATTAGTCCGCATAAAAGGTAAATAAAAATATACAATAGTGCTCCTTCTCGTTTGCTGTCGTTGTGTATGGGGGGGTGGGGGGCGGCTGAAACTTTCAAATTATCGACTTTTATACGGGGAAGAGTTCTGAAAACATTTTCTATTGTTCTGTTTTGATGAATCGCTCTGGAATCGATGTGAAAAATGTCTGCCGTAGTTGCCGGCCCTGGGGCCACAAAAGGATATCAATCTAACAATCGATTTAAATCAATGAACAACAACGGGTCGTGCATTGACAACAAGAAAGGTTTCAGTACTGGGGACAACTATCTGAAGGAGGTTTATAAAAAATAAAATCTATGGGAGGGTACGCATCTAAGGGAGGTAATCAAGCCAGTGAAATATTAAAAAAAAAGTTGGGGAGGTATCCATCTTTGGTTGGTGCAACTCTCGCTGTACAACGTATATAATTATAGATGTACAACTTTTATAACTATAGCTGTAGAACTTATAAAACTATAGCTGTGGAATTTATAAAACAGCTGACAAACTTAGATAACTATAGATGTACAACTTGTAAATCTGTAGTTATATGATTAACGAAACAGTAGCCGTGCAATTCATACAATGTAAATTGCTACGCTGATCCAACTATAGCCGTATAACTTGTAAAACTGTAGCTGTACAACTTATATAACTAGAGCTGTACAACTTATATAACTATAGCTGTACAACTTGTATAACTATAGCTTTACAACGTATATAACTAGAACTGTACAACT
This sequence comes from Ampullaceana balthica, assembly GCA_944989445.1. Lineage (NCBI taxonomy): Eukaryota > Metazoa > Mollusca > Gastropoda > Lymnaeidae > Ampullaceana > Ampullaceana balthica. Next base: position 102,434 of record CALYLW010000335.1, on the reverse strand, counting down.
TATATAACTATAGCTGTACAACTTATATAACTATAGCTGTACAACTTATATAACTATAGCTGTACAACTTATATAACTATAGCTGTACAACTTATATAACTATAGCTGTACAACTTATATAACTATAGCTGTACAACTTATATAACTATAGCTGTACAACTTATATAACTATAGCTGTACAAATTATATAACTATAGCTGTACAACTTATATAACTAGAGCTGTACAACTTATATAACTAGAGCTGTACAACTTATATAACTAGAGCTGTACAACTTATATAACTAGAGCTGTACAGCTTATAAAACTATGGCATCACAGACACAGCAGTAGAGGCTATACTTCAATGAATAGAATTGAGACAAGACGTTTTGAGAGTATGCACATTGTACTGATGTAATCACGGGAAACGACGAGTGGGACGAACAGATGTGACGCAATGTCTCACTGAGCGTTGGTAGAAATGGTGTTATCCTGGACGAGAGCCTGTCAAGCCAAAATAATCTTCTGTACTTCAATGTTTATTACACTACATGATCCTTTAAAAATCCTGATTTAAAACATGCAATTAACTAGGCATTTCTAATAAAAACACGTGACCTTTGTATTATTCCCGTGGGCTGCTTTGCGTTAGTTGAAAAGGATTTAGAAAAACCTGTAACGGAATTATAAAATGAAAGAAAAAGATTACTTATGACCGAAGAGTCCGTTTTGTGCTCTCTGAGAAATAAAACAACATAAATTTGAAAAAGTTCGCGGTAAAGGGTGTGAAAATTTGGATACTATTTGAAATAGAATAGATACTGTGTCCCTTTTTAAATCCTTTATATTAACTCGTGGTGTCTGCGGCCGCCCTTGCTTGCTTGTCGCCAAAACTTTGGATCGATTTTTAACCCACTTGCTCGCAAGATAGCGAGCTGAAATTTTGCAGGCAGTTTCGTACCGATGATAAAAACAATGTATCATAATTTCAGATCGATCGCATGTACCGTAATTAAATTATTGATTTTTTAGATTATTTTATTTATTGCTATGTATCATGCTATTTTTTGAGATAGAGCGTCGCGGTGCGTATTATATTGAACAACCTTTCTGTCGCGCAATAAGGTGCGTATTTTATTGACAGCTCTTTTTATAAACATATTCCTGATCGGTGCGCATTATATTAAACATGTTTTACGACACAACTGCAATTTTGTATTTCTGGATGGTCTGGCGCTGCGTATTATAATGAACATTCTTTTAGTTACTTCTCGTACATAAAGGATTTATAGTCAAAAACTTGGTTTTTTACGGGTTTTTCTTATTACCACGTTTTTATTACAAGCTTTTTTACAAGCTTTTATTTAACTCACACTGTTTGTATGTTGTATCCGTCAAATCTTGTAACGTAAAATTAAACCACTTCTGATGGTCCTAGAGATCTGAAAATTTTACCACAGATAGATCTTGGACGACAATGCATTGTGTTAAACTTTCAGATCGATCGAATTTACCGTTATTAAATTATTGAACTTTTTAGTTTATCTATAGTCTATATATAAGCATCTGTACCGTCGGCTTTTGTTGACATCCGTGAGTTCCCCCCGTGACCACATCACAATGTTTTTAAAACGTTGGGCGGGCGCTTGTGAGGTGTTTGGTAAAATAAATAGAGGTAAAAAAATATTGTTAAAAACCAAGTTTTTGTTAGTGGACTAAAAAGAATAAAATAAATAAATGTAAAAAAAAATGATTTTTAAAAACCACGTTTTTATAAGCGGACTAAAAAGAAGAAAATAATTTAAAACTTGTAAGTTAAGTACTTTGATTTAATATGACTAAAAACGTGGGGCGGGTGTTTGGTATAAAAATTAAAGATTTCTAATTTAGAAGGCAAAAGAGAGATCTATAAGTGAGAGTATGAGTGAGCTGCATTTGTTAAACCTCATAAGCGCCCGTCCCACGTTTTTAGTCATATTAAATTAAAGTACTTGAACTTACAAGTTTTAAATTATTTTCTTCTTTTTAGTCCGTTTGTAAAAACGTGGTTTTTAAAAATCATTTTTTTACCTTTATTTATTTTTCACTGATATTCTGAAAAATTATTAGAATGAAGTCTCGATTTAAAAAAATAATTAGTTAAAAGTTTATCTTAATTTTATTTCTTACTTTCTTGATTCATCAAGAACAAAGTACAGTGCGCATGATTGAAATATCATTTTTGAAAACAAACATCAATTTATAGTAAAATGTTATCGTTATTTTGATTGGCTTTGAGCGTTTATTTATGTTAGATTGAACAACATCACGTGGGGACGATGACGTCATCTCTTTACAAGCATCGACTTTGCCTCGAATAACGCCTTAAACAATCTTTAAAAGTTTGTTATATTTGCTGTGTTATATTTAAAGTGTAGGTAATATTACCCATTACCTAAAGGTATTAATACAAAGACAACTATGTCTTATGTTACCAGGGGGGAAACGGGCGGGTACAGAGAAAGGGAGGGAAAGATTGGTTGATGTGGCCAGACTGCCAAAATGGATGGATGTCAGCCATCTTGTTATTGAGAAATGTCGTCTGCGAGGTAATTACTTAGAAGTACGATCTCAAGCTAAAAATAGTCGGAAGTTTTCCAGTCAGCAACTTGCATCACTTATTTGTTCAATTTTCATCGACGGATGAAATGTGTACTCATTGAGATAAAATGTGTACTCATTGAGATGAAATGTGTACTCATTGAGATGAAATGTGTACTCATTGAGATGAAATGTGTACTCAGAGATGTGTACTCATTGAGATGAAATGTGTACTCATTGAGATGAAATGTGTACTCATTGAGATGAAATGTGTACTCATTGAGATGAAATGTGTACTCATTGAGATGAAATGTGTACTCATTGAGATGAAATGTGTACTCATTGAGATGAAATGTGTACTCATTGAGATGAAATGTGTACTCATTGAGATGAAATGTGTACTCATTGAGATGAAATGTGTACTCATTGAGATGAAATGTGTACTCATTGAGATGAAATGTGTACTCATTGAGATGAAATGTGTACTCATTGAGATGAAATGTGTACTCATTGAGATGAAATGTGTACTCATTGAGATGAAATGTGTACTCATTGAGATGAAATGTGTACTCATTGAGATGAAATGTGTACTCATTGAGATGAAATGTGTACTCATTGAGATGAAATGTGTACTCATTGAGATGAAATGTGTACTCATTGAGATGAAATGTGTACTCATTGAGATGAAATGTGTACTCATTGAGATGAAATGTGTACTCATTGAGATGAAATGTGTACTCATTGAGATGAAATGTGTACTCATTGAGATGAAATGTGTACTCATTGAGATGAAATGTGTACTCATTGAGATGAAATGTGTACTCATTGAGATGAAATGTGTACTCATTGAGATGAAATGTGTACTCATTGAGATGAAATGTGTACTCATTGAGATGAAATGTGTACTCATTGAGATGAAATGTGTACTCATTGAGATGAAATGTGTACTCATTGAGATGAAATGTGTACTCATTGAGATGAAATGTGTACTCATTGAGATGAAATGTGTACTCATTGAGATGAAATGTGTACTCATTGAGATGAAATGTGTACTCATTGAGATGAAATGTGTACTCATTGAGATGAAATGTGTAGTCATTGAGATGAAATGTGTACTCATTGAGATGAAATGTGTACTCATTGAGATGAAATGTGTACTCATTGAGATGAAATGTGTACTCATTGAGATGAAATGTGTACTCATTGAGATGAAATGTGTACTCATTGAGATGAAATGTGTACTCATTGAGATGAAATGTGTACTCATTGAGATGAAATGTGTACTCATTGAGATGAAATGTGTACTCATTGAGATGAAATGTGTACTCATTGAGATGAAAATGTGTACTCATTGAGATGAAATGTGTACTCATTGAGATGAAATGTGTACTCATTGAGATGAAATGTGTACTCATTGAGATGAAATGTGTACTCATTGAGATGAAATGTGTACTCATTGAGATGAAATGTGTACTCATTGAGATGAAATGTGTACTCATTGAGATGAAATGTGTAGTCATTGAGATGAAATGTGTACTCATTGAGATGAAATGTGTACTCATTGAGATGAAATGTGTACTCATTGAGATGAAATGTGTACTCATTGAGATGAAATGTGTACTCATTGAGATGAAATGTGTACTCATTGAGATGAAATGTGTAGTCATTGAGATGAAATGTGTACTCATTGAGATGAAATGTGTAGTCATTGAGATGAAATGTGTAGTCATTGAGATGAAATGTGTACTCATTGAGATGAAATGTGTACTCATTGAGATGAAATGTGTACTCATTGAGATGAAATGTGTACTCATTGAGATGAAATGTGTACTCATTGAGATGAAATGTGTACTCATTGAGATGAAATGTGTACTCATTGAGATGAAATGTGTACTCATTGAGATGAAATGTGTACTCATTGAGATGAAATGTGTACTCATTGAGATGAAATGTGTACTCATTGAGATGAAATGTGTACTCATTGAGATGAAATGTGTACTCATTGAGATGAAATGTGTACTCATTGAGATGAAATGTGTACTCATTGAGATGAAATGTGTACTCATTGAGATGAAATGTGTACTCATTGAGATGAAATGTGTACTCATTGAGATGAAATGTGTACTCATTGAGATGAAATGTGTACTCATTGAGATGAAATGTGTACTCATTGAGATGAAATGTGTACTCATTGAGATGAAATGTGTACTCATTGAGATGAAATGTGTACTCATTGAGATGAAATGTGTACTCATTGAGATGAAATGTGTACTCATTGAGATGAAATGTGTACTCATTGAGATGAAATGTGTACTCATTGAGATGAAATGTGTACTCATTGAGATGAAATGTGTACTCATTGAGATGAAATGTGTACTCATTGAGATGAAATGTGTACTCATTGAGATGAAATGTGTACTCATTGAGATGAAATGTGTACTCATTGAGATGAAATGTGTACTCATTGAGATGAAATGTGTACTCATTGAGATGAAATGTGTACTCATTGAGATGAAATGTGTACTCATTGAGATGAAATGTGTACTCATTGAGATGAAATGTGTACTCATTGAGATGAAATGTGTACTCATTGAGATGAAATGTGTACTCATTGAGATGAAATGTGTACTCATTGAGATGAAATGTGTACTCATTGAGATGAAATGTGTACTCATTGAGATGAAATGTGTACTCATTGAGATGAAATGTGTACTCATTGAGATGAAATGTGTACTCATTGAGATGAAATGTGTACTCATTGAGATGAAATGTGTACTCATTGAGATGAAATGTGTACTCATTGAGATGAAATGTGTACTCATTGAGATGAAATGTGTACTCATTGAGATGAAATGTGTACTCATTGAGATGAAATGTGTACTCATTGAGATGAAATGTGTACTCATTGAGATGAAATGTGTACTCATTGAGATGAAATGTGTACTCATTGAGATGAAATGTGTACTCATTGAGATGAAATGTGTACTCATTGAGATGAAATGTGTACTCATTGAGATGAAATGTGTACTCATTGAGATGAAATGTGTACTCATTGAGATGAAATGTGTACTCATTGAGATGAAATGTGTACTCATTGAGATGAAATGTGTACTCATTGAGATGAAATGTGTACTCATTGAGATGAAATGTGTACTCATTGAGATGAAATGTGTACTCATTGAGATGAAATGTGTACTCATTGAGATGAAATGTGTACTCATTGAGATGAAATGTGTACTCATTGAGATGAAATGTGTACTCATTGAGATGAAATGTGTACTCATTGAGATGAAATGTGTACTCATTGAGATGAAATGTGTACTCATTGAGATGAAATGTGTACTCATTGAGATGAAATGTGTACTCATTGAGATGAAATGTGTACTCATTGAGATGAAATGTGTACTCATTGAGATGAAATGTGTACTCATTGAGATGAAATGTGTACTCATTGAGATGAAATGTGTACTCATTGAGATGAAATGTGTACTCATTGAGATGAAATGTGTACTCATTGAGATGAAATGTGTACTCATTGAGATGAAATGTGTACTCATTGAGATGAAATGTGTACTCATTGAGATGAAATGTGTACTCATTGAGATGAAATGTGTACTCATTGAGATGAAATGTGTACTCATTGAGATGAAATGTGTACTCATTGAGATGAAATGTGTACTCATTGAGATGAAATGTGTACTCATTGAGATGAAATGTGTACTCATTGAGATGAAATGTGTACTCATTGAGATGAAATGTGTACTCATTGAGATGAAATGTGTACTCATTGAGATGAAATGTGTACTCATTGAGATGAAATGTGTACTCATTGAGATGAAATGTGTACTCATTGAGATGAAATGTGTACTCATTGAGATGAAATGTGTACTCATTGAGATGAAATGTGTACTCATTGAGATGAAATGTGTACTCATTGAGATGAAATGTGTACTCATTGAGATGAAATGTGTACTCATTGAGATGAAATGTGTACTCATTGAGATGAAATGTGTACTCATTGAGATGAAATGTGTACTCATTGAGATGAAATGTGTACTCATTGAGATGAAATGTGTACTCATTGAGATGAAATGTGTACTCATTGAGATGAAATGTGTACTCATTGAGATGAAATGTGTACTCATTGAGATGAAATGTGTACTCATTGAGATGAAATGTGTACTCATTGAGATGAAATGTGTACTCATTGAGATGAAATGTGTACTCATTGAGATGAAATGTGTACTCATTGAGATGAAATGTGTACTCATTGAGATGAAATGTGTACTCATTGAGATGAAATGTGTACTCATTGAGATGAAATGTGTACTCATTGAGATGAAATGTGTACTCATTGAGATGAAATGTGTACTCATTGAGATGAAATGTGTACTCATTGAGATGAAATGTGTACTCATTGAGATGAAATGTGTACTCATTGAGATGAAATGTGTACTCATTGAGATGAAATGTGTACTCATTGAGATGAAATGTGTACTCATTGAGATGAAATGTGTACTCATTGAGATGAAATGTGTACTCATTGAGATGAAATGTGTACTCATTGAGATGAAATGTGTACTCATTGAGATGAAATGTGTACTCATTGAGATGAAATGTGTACTCATTGAGATGAAATGTGTACTCATTGAGATGAAATGTGTACTCATTGAGATGAAATGTGTACTCATTGAGATGAAATGTGTACTCATTGAGATGAAATGTGTACTCATTGAGATGAAATGTGTACTCATTGAGATGAAATGTGTACTCATTGAGATGAAATGTGTACTCATTGAGATGAAATGTGTACTCATTGAGATGAAATGTGTACTCATTGAGATGAAATGTGTACTCATTGAGATGAAATGTGTACTCATTGAGATGAAATGTGTACTCATTGAGATGAAATGTGTACTCATTGAGATGAAATGTGTACTCATTGAGATGAAATGTGTACTCATTGAGATGAAATGTGTACTCATTGAGATGAAATGTGTACTCATTGAGATGAAATGTGTACTCATTGAGATGAAATGTGTACTCATTGAGATGAAATGTGTACTCATTGAGATGAAATGTGTACTCATTGAGATGAAATGTGTACTCATTGAGATGAAATGTGTACTCATTGAGATGAAATGTGTACTCATTGAGATGAAATGTGTACTCATTGAGATGAAATGTGTACTCATTGAGATGAAATGTGTACTCATTGAGATGAAATGTGTACTCATTGAGATGAAATGTGTACTCATTGAGATGAAATGTGTACTCATTGAGATGAAATGTGTACTCATTGAGATGAAATGTGTACTCATTGAGATGAAATGTGTACTCATTGAGATGAAATGTGTACTCATTGAGATGAAATGTGTACTCATTGAGATGAAATGTGTACTCATTGAGATGAAATGTGTACTCATTGAGATGAAATGTGTAGTCATTGAGATGAAATGTGTACTCATTGAGATGAAATGTGTACTCATTGAGATGAAATGTGTACTCATTGAGATGAAATGTGTACTCATTGAGATGAAATGTGTACTCATTGAGATGAAATGTGTACTCATTGAGATGAAATGTGTACTCATTGAGATGAAATGTGTACTCATTGAGATGAAATGTGTACTCATTGAGATGAAATGTGTACTCATTGAGATGAAATGTGTACTCATTGAGATGAAATGTGTACTCATTGAGATGAAATGTGTACTCATTGAGATGAAATGTGTACTCATTGAGATGAAATGTGTACTCATTGAGATGAAATGTGTACTCATTGAGATGAAATGTGTACTCATTGAGATGAAATGTGTACTCATTGAGATGAAATGTGTACTCATTGAGATGAAATGTGTACTCATTGAGATGAAATGTGTACTCATTGAGATGAAATGTGTACTCATTGAGATGAAATGTGTACTCATTGAGATGAAATGTGTACTCATTGAGATGAAATGTGTACTCATTGAGATGAAATGTGTACTCATTGAGATGAAAATGTGTACTCATTGAGATGAAATGTGTACTCATTGAGATGAAATGTGTACTCATTGAGATGAAATGTGTACTCATTGAGATGAAATGTGTACTCATTGAGATGAAATGTGTACTCATTGAGATGAAATGTGTACTCATTGAGATGAAATGTGTACTCATTGAGATGAAATGTGTACTCATTGAGATGAAATGTGTAGTCATTGAGATGAAATGTGTACTCATTGAGATGAAATGTGTACTCATTGAGATGAAATGTGTACTCATTGAGATGAAATGTGTACTCATTGAGATGAAATGTGTACTCATTGAGATGAAATGTGTACTCATTGAGATGAAATGTGTACTCATTGAGATGAAATGTGTACTCATTGAGATGAAATGTGTACTCATTGAGATGAAATGTGTACTCATTGAGATGAAATGTGTACTCATTGAGATGAAATGTGTACTCATTGAGATGAAATGTGTACTCATTGAGATGAAATGTGTACTCATTGAGATGAAATGTGTACTCATTGAGATGAAATGTGTACTCATTGAGATGAAATGTGTACTCATTGAGATGAAATGTGTACTCATTGAGATGAAATGTGTACTCATTGAGATGAAATGTGTACTCATTGAGATGAAATGTGTACTCATTGAGATGAAATGTGTACTCATTGAGATGAAATGTGTACTCATTGAGATGAAATGTGTACTCATTGAGATGAAATGTGTACTCATTGAGATGAAATGTGTACTCATTGAGATGAAATGTGTACTCATTGAGATGAAATGTGTACTCATTGAGATGAAATGTGTACTCATTGAGATGAAATGTGTACTCATTGAGATGAAATGTGTACTCATTGAGATGAAATGTGTACTCATTGAGATGAAATGTGTACTCATTGAGATGAAATGTGTACTCATTGAGATGAAATGTGTACTCATTGAGATGAAATGTGTACTCATTGAGATGAAATGTGTACTCATTGAGATGAAATGTGTACTCATTGAGATGAAATGTGTACTCATTGAGATGAAATGTGTACTCATTGAGATGAAATGTGTACTCATTGAGATGAAATGTGTACTCATTGAGATGAAATGTGTACTCATTGAGATGAAATGTGTACTCATTGAGATGAAATGTGTACTCATTGAGATGAAATGTGTACTCATTGAGATGAAATGTGTACTCATTGAGATGAAATGTGTACTCATTGAGATGAAATGTGTACTCATTGAGATGAAATGTGTACTCATTGAGATGAAATGTGTACTCATTGAGATGAAATGTGTACTCATTGAGATGAAATGTGTACTCATTGAGATGAAATGTGTACTCATTGAGATGAAATGTGTACTCATTGAGATGAAATGTGTACTCATTGAGATGAAATGTGTACTCATTGAGATGAAATGTGTACTCATTGAGATGAAATGTGTACTCATTGAGATGAAATGTGTACTCATTGAGATGAAATGTGTACTCATTGAGATGAAATGTGTACTCATTGAGATGAAATGTGTACTCATTGAGATGAAATGTGTACTCATTGAGATGAAATGTGTACTCATTGAGATGAAATGTGTACTCATTGAGATGAAATGTGTACTCATTGAGATGAAATGTGTACTCATTGAGATGAAATGTGTACTCATTGAGATGAAATGTGTACTCATTGAGATGAAATGTGTACTCATTGAGATGAAATGTGTACTCATTGAGATGAAATGTGTACTCATTGAGATGAAATGTGTACTCATTGAGATGAAATGTGTACTCATTGAGATGAAATGTGTACTCATTGAGATGAAATGTGTACTCATTGAGATGAAATGTGTACTCATTGAGATGAAATGTGTACTCATTGAGATGAAATGTGTACTCATTGAGATGAAATGTGTACTCATTGAGATGAAATGTGTACTCATTGAGATGAAATGTGTACTCATTGAGATGAAATGTGTACTCATTGAGATGAAATGTGTACTCATTGAGATGAAATGTGTACTCATTGAGATGAAATGTGTACTCATTGAGATGAAATGTGTACTCATTGAGATGAAATGTGTACTCATTGAGATGAAATGTGTACTCATTGAGATGAAATGTGTACTCATTGAGATGAAATGTGTACTCATTGAGATGAAATGTGTACTCATTGAGATGAAATGTGTACTCATTGAGATGAAATGTGTACTCATTGAGATGAAATGTGTACTCATTGAGATGAAATGTGTACTCATTGAGATGAAATGTGTACTCATTGAGATGAAATGTGTACTCATTGAGATGAAATGTGTACTCATTGAGATGAAATGTGTACTCATTGAGATGAAATGTGTACTCATTGAGATGAAATGTGTACTCATTGAGATGAAATGTGTACTCATTGAGATGAAATGTGTACTCATTGAGATGAAATGTGTACTCATTGAGATGAAATGTGTACTCATTGAGATGAAATGTGTACTCATTGAGATGAAATGTGTACTCATTGAGATGAAATGTGTACTCATTGAGATGAAATGTGTACTCATTGAGATGAAATGTGTACTCATTGAGATGAAATGTGTACTCATTGAGATGAAATGTGTAGTCATTGAGATGAAATGTGTAGTCATTGAGATGAAATGTGTACTCATTGAGATGAAATGTGTACTCATTGAGATGAAATGTGTAGTCATTGAGATGAAATGTGTACTCATTGAGATGAAATGTGTACTCATTGAGATGAAATGTGTACTCATTGAGATGAAATGTGTACTCATTGAGATGAAATGTGTACTCATTGAGATGAAATGTGTACTCATTGAGATGAAATGTGTACTCATTGAGATGAAATGTGTACTCATTGAGATGAAATGTGTAGTCATTGAGATGAAATGTGTACTCATTGAGATGAAATGTGTAGTCATTGAGATGAAATGTGTACTCATTGAGATGAAATGTGTACTCATTGAGATGAAATGTGTACTCATTGAGATGAAATGTGTACTCATTGAGATGAAATGTGTACTCATTGAGATGAAATGTGTACTCATTGAGATGAAATGTGTACTCATTGAGATGAAATGTGTACTCATTGAGATGAAATGTGTACTCATTGAGATGAAATGTGTAGTCATTGAGATGAAATGTGTACTCATTGAGATGAAATGTGTACTCATTGAGATGAAATGTGTACTCATTGAGATGAAATGTGTACTCATTGAGATGAAATGTGTACTCATTGAGATGAAATGTGTACTCATTGAGATGAAATGTGTACTCATTGAGATGAAATGTGTACTCATTGAGATGAAATGTGTACTCATTGAGATGAAATGTGTACTCATTGAGATGAAATGTGTACTCATTGAGATGAAATGTGTACTCATTGAGATGAAATGTGTACTCATTGAGATGAAATGTGTACTCATTGAGATGAAATGTGTACTCATTGAGATGAAATGTGTACTCATTGAGATGAAATGTGTACTCATTGAGATGAAATGTGTACTCATTGAGATGAAATGTGTACTCATTGAGATGAAATGTGTACTCATTGAGATGAAATGTGTACTCATTGAGATGAAATGTGTACTCATTGAGATGAAATGTGTACTCATTGAGATGAAATGTGTACTCATTGAGATGAAATGTGTACTCATTGAGATGAAATGTGTACTCATTGAGATGAAATGTGTACTCATTGAGATGAAATGTGTACTCATTGAGATGAAATGTGTACTCATTGAGATGAAATGTGTACTCATTGAGATGAAATGTGTACTCATTGAGATGAAATGTGTACTCATTGAGATGAAATGTGTACTCATTGAGATGAAATGTGTACTCATTGAGATGAAATGTGTACTCATTGAGATGAAATGTGTACTCATTGAGATGAAATGTGTACTCATTGAGATAAAATGTGTACTCATTGAGATGAAATGTGTACTCATTGAGATGAAATGTGTACTCATTGAGATGAAATGTGTACTCATTGAGATGAAATGTGTACTCATTGAGATGAAATGTGTACTCATTGAGATGAAATGTGTACTCATTGAGATGAAATGTGTACTCATTGAGATGAAATGTGTAGTCATTGAGATGAAATGTGTACTCATTGAGATGAAATGTGTACTCATTGAGATGAAATGTGTACTCATTGAGATGAAATGTGTACTCATTGAGATGAAATGTGTAGTCATTGAGATGAAATGTGTAGTCATTGAGATGAAATGTGTAGTCATTGAGATGAAATGTGTACTCATTGAGATGAAATGTGTACTCATTGAGATGAAATGTGTAGTCATTGAGATGAAATGTGTAGTCATTGAGATGAAATGTGTACTCATTGAGATGAAATGTGTACTCATTGAGATGAAATGTGTAGTCATTGAGATGAAATGTGTACTCATTGAGATGAAATGTGTAGTCATTGAGATGAAATGTGTACTCATTGAGATGAAATGTGTACTCATTGAGATGAAATGTGTACTCATTGAGATGAAATGTGTACTCATTGAGATGAAATGTGTACTCATTGAGATGAAATGTGTACTCATTGAGATGAAATGTGTACTCATTGAGATGAAATGTGTACTCATTGAGATGAAATGTGTACTCATTGAGATGAAATGTGTACTCATTGAGATGAAATGTGTACTCATTGAGATGAAATGTGTACTCATTGAGATGAAATGTGTACTCATTGAGATGAAATGTGTACTCATTGAGATGAAATGTGTACTCATTGAGATGAAATGTGTACTCATTGAGATGAAATGTGTACTCATTGAGATGAAATGTGTACTCATTGAGATGAAATGTGTACTCATTGAGATGAAATGTGTACTCATTGAGATGAAATGTGTACTCATTGAGATGAAATGTGTACTCATTGAGATGAAATGTGTACTCATTGAGATGAAATGTGTACTCATTGAGATGAAATGTGTACTCATTGAGATGAAATGTGTACTCATTGAGATGAAATGTGTACTCATTGAGATGAAATGTGTACTCATTGAGATGAAATGTGTACTCATTGAGATGAAATGTGTACTCATTGAGATGAAATGTGTACTCATTGAGATGAAATGTGTACTCATTGAGATGAAATGTGTACTCATTGAGATGAAATGTGTACTCATTGAGATGAAATGTGTACTCATTGAGATGAAATGTGTACTCATTGAGATGAAATGTGTACTCATTGAGATGAAATGTGTACTCATTGAGATGAAATGTGTACTCATTGAGATGAAATGTGTACTCATTGAGATGAAATGTGTACTCATTGAGATGAAATGTGTACTCATTGAGATGAAATGTGTACTCATTGAGATGAAATGTGTACTCATTGAGATGAAATGTGTACTCATTGAGATGAAATGTGTACTCATTGAGATGAAATGTGTACTCATTGAGATGAAATGTGTACTCATTGAGATAAATGGACATGAGTAAATGTGTACTCATTGAGATGAAATGT
>CALYLW010000335.1:0-88293 GCA_944989445.1 Ampullaceana balthica | reverse complement strand
GGTTAAACGAAGAATATTTTCCCCGAACGTTTAAATTTTGAGGGGGTGGAGGACAAAATTAAATCAATTCTAGATATTATTCCAGACATTTAAAAGATATTGTTATCCATAAACTCTTGTAAAATAGGTTTACACATTTTAAAAAAAAGTTTCCGGTAAATTTTATAACCATGTTCATTTTTTCTTACAGTTCTCGCCCAAATATCTTTTCAAAATAAACAAACAGAGACCATAGAAATAATGTTTCTAGAAGAGATACAAACGCGTTGACAAGATTTATTTGCTTTTCATTTCTGTTTGCCACCAAGTAAGGATGGCTTTTATAATTGGAGGGAAAAATTATTTGTCTGCAAAAGGTTTCCCTTATTTTTTGTTGGTTTCTTCTAGAGTCAAAGTACTTTTATGAGGCAGCTTGGGCACAATGGAGTTTGACCTATTTAAACAAAAAATTCGATTTGCAGCCATTTCTGGAAACAATGCAGCCAAAAATATTTTTCCTTAAGTCTTTGAATGGCAAGGGGAGGTCATCAACGTCCTTTGGGAGCACGTGATGAAATAATGGCGTATGGCGCACAACCGTCGATAAACTGTGGTGTGTGCTCTCACTTGACTTGACAGGTTCACGAGGTCAGATCATTGAACCACATCAAATGTCACACGTGTTCATATGACAGATGCCATGATCAAATGTCACACGTGTTCATATGATAGATGACAGGATCGCATGCCAGTTCAAAAGTTAACTTTATGTTCTTTATTTTTATTTGTGAAACGCGGTAATAGAGTTAGAACAGGGTAAAATAGTTTAATAATATACAAAGTATTCTTTCAAAACAGAATTTAAAAAAAATTTATTAAAATGCGCTGAAAAAGTGTTTTTCTAAAATTTCTCTAGTATGAGCCGAAGATGAAAATATAAAATGATATCAGACATCAGACACAAATCTAATTGTGATACCTGGTATTTTTTTCCTCATAGACTTTTTTTACATGTTTAAGGTCAACGCTTTTCTTTAAAGCAGGGGCGGCTAACAGGAGTAAATTACCCCATTTGGGGTAGAAAGGGAATTCCTGGGGGTAAAACAGGCTCATTTGGGACATATACAATCTGCTCATATTTGCCATATTTTAATCGTTTAATTTTAACTTGTTTTATCAAAATACATCATGTGTACGTATATATATATATATATATATAGATATAAAGGCACTGTTTATTAATATGATATAACTGATAGTAATACGTCAAATACATGACTAACTGCAGGAATTGCCATCTTGATGTAATCTGAGTTTATACAAATGTTTTCAAACAATTGAAGACGAATTGTTGTTTTGTGCTCTTCTCGAACTGCTATGTCAAAGAATTGATGACATTTATTGATATTACATTTATTATTTATGTTATTTTTAAAGTAAATTTGTGTTCATCCGACTTTATTTCATTATGTCAGATTTATCATTATATCTAGAATGGCCAGGGCGCCAGACCTATAACTGTTAAAACAATAATATTATATTCGACTGTTAACTTTTACAAGTGTATCATACGGATGAGACTTTTCGGGTCATTTTTAGACACTTGTCAGGTCTTAGCCCTAGACCCGTTGGAGAGAGGTGGGGGCGGCCTTACGACGCTCCCAAAACGCCCAAGTCGTGTGGGCAGGACCTCGCGCCTTCGGGGGTAACGGCACCACCCACTGTGTGAGGATTGTTAGGGTCATAACCAGATAACATTTCCCGCCCTAACTCAGACCTTGTCGTTTTTCATTATGATCTTTGAGAGGAAAAAAATAAGAATCGGGAAAACTAAAAAGCGCATATAAATATGTATGTTGGGAAGGCTCTTCGGCGCGATATTGTGTCTACAAGCCGAGACGCGAGATTCTCGTGCATAGCAAACGAGGGACATAAATATTGTCAGAGATATTCAAATGCATTCAGGGATGTGGTTTAAAGTAAATTATAGACTGGTTCTTACTGGCCGGCAGGGGGAAAAGGATCGAATGTACAGCTCGAACAAAGAAATCTGTTTACACACCATATCTTCAGATTGCAGATTTTAATAGCATTAAAAGACAAAGAGCCAGAGCGGAGTTCTTTGCTTTTATAGACAAAGAGTCTATTGGCTATTTGTTAGAGTTCCCGGCTATTATAGACAAAGAGTCTATTGGCTATTTGTTACAGTTCCCGGCTATTATAGACAAAGAGTCTATTGGCTATTATAGATCAACAACGATGTCTAAAGCCAGCTGGTCTTTGATTGCTCTTACTATGTCCCAGCGAAATGTTTCTTTTTATCAATGACAACGACTCTTGTATGGTCACAGTCTCCGTCATGTGAGAGTTGGTCTTAGAGAGTACTTTGTGTGACAACAGCAAGTTTAAAGCCATCATCTGCATATACGAGGTGGCGGTCTTAGAAACACTGGTTTAGATAATAAAATTCACCTGTTTATATTACACATACCAGCTGATGCTGACAATTTAACTGCGGAAACATATATCATTGTATGACTATTGGTGGTCAGACAATTTAACAGCCGAAACATATATCATTGTATGACTATTGGTGGTCTGACATTTTAAGACGGATTATTGGTGCACGGAGTTTTTAGGAGTGCGTACATTTTTTGTGCAATGAAATTTTAGGTGCATGGAGATTTTAGGAGGCTATTAGGTCTACGACGTTTGCAGGTACACAGAGCTTTGAGGATGCTATTAGATGTACGGACATTGTAGGTGCAGAGAAATTTGAGGATGCTATTAGATGTACGGACATTGTAGGTGCAGAGAGATTTGAGGATGCTATTAGATGTACGGACATTGTAGGCGCAGAGAGCTTTGAGGATGCTATTAGATGTACGGACATTGTAGGCGCAGAGAGCTTTGAGGATGCTATAAGGTGTAAGGTGGACTGATTTTTTTAAAAGTCGCTGATCGGTGCACCATTATTTTAATGAGACTATTTATTTAGGATGACAACTGGCTACTCACATCGCTGGTGACCTGCTCACTGGTCGTCACGCTGTCACCGCCGTCTGCCATGAACGCCCGGTTGTCAAACGTCACAGGCTCCCCTCTCTCGGCGGCGGGGGTCGCTGCCGCGTTCCCAGGGGCGGACGTCACGTGGGTTTCATCCGTCTCAGCATTGTAGGAGTGTCTGTTGGACGGCTGGCCCTGCTCTGACTTAGGGGAGGCATCTATGTCGAGTAGGTTTCCTGGAAAAATTAAAAGGTCAAGGTCATCCATGTGATCACACTGAGAACATTTGAGCGATAAAATCATTCACGAGAAGGACATTTGTACTAAGGATGTAACAAATGCCGAGAGGTGGCGAGGGGACATAAGACGGGAAATGGCAAGAGCCAAATATTGCAATTTAATGACGCCAAAAGTTACATAACAAAATTTAACATTGACGAATTTTTCCTTAAATTTGTTAACCGCGGAGTCTCTTTTAGAAAAAAATTTGAATGACGAAGCCTTAAAGCTTGCTTTTTGTGGTACATTGATGGTGTTTTCGAAAAATTCTTTTTGCTTGCTATTTTTGGCACAATATTAAAAGTGTGTTTATTTATAGCGCCTGTTATTTTAGGTAGATGACTTCTGTTTTCATTGATTTTTAATTCCTAGATCGGCCTTGGAGCCCATTCGACACGGAAGCGCCACACGGAACGATCGAGACCATCTAAAGCCAAGGTTCTCATGTGAGTTGTGCTTCCTGCCCGCAATCACCGAAAAAAAAACACACAAGACGATCCATCATCTTAACGAGTTGGGGCGGTGCCAAGAAGATTGTTCTTATGAAATTCATCTGTGTACCAGACAACAAGGACTTTCAACCCTGTCTGCGGATGTTTTTATTGCCTGGTTTGGTCAATCAGCTGAGAAAACTGAAATTTTAAAGTCTTTGTTTCGTTAAGAATTCAAGCACCGCCATTTTGTTTTAATATAAAATGGGAAATGAAAAAAATATAATCATTTGATTAAAAAAATTTATACAAATATTCGATCCAGCTTGGCTAACGATCTTTAATGATACCAGCACGTTATTTTTAGACAACGGTCTATTTATAGAAACAAAAAGTTTTAGTTTATTGGCGCGAGGATATTCCAGGTGTTGATGTGAGAGCTGAGATTTTATGATGTTGGTTGAACTGAGATTTTATGATGTTGGTTGAACTGAGATTTGTGGATGTTGAAAAAGTGCAAAGATATGATGCAAAGCTAGAGAAAGTAGCAAAGGCGTACGGCATGGAAATCAACGCAGAAAAGACCAAGGTCATGGCTAATAGTAAATTCACAAGCGAGATTCGGATAAACGGGCAAAAACTCGAAGAAGTCTCCACCTTCAAGTATCTGGGGGCCATAATATCCGACGAAGGCTCAAAGCCAGAAATTCTTGCCAGAGTAGCCCAAACAATGGCAGCATTGAGCCAAATTAAAGCACATCTGGCAAAGTAAGAAGCTCTCCCTGAGATCAAAGATCCGGCTAATGCGCTCTCTAGCGATGTCAGTCTTTTTGTATGGTTGTGAGGCTTGGACGCTCACTGCAGACCTCCAAAGAAGAATAAATGCGCTAGAGATGAGATGTTTCAGAAATATATTGAACATCTCCTATACAGCGCACATCACAAATGAAGCGGTCCGCAACAAAAATAAGTACTGTCATTGGCCCCTACGAGGACCTACTCACATCAATTAAGAAGAGGAATTTACGATGGTACGGACACGTGACAAGAACTGGAGGTCTCGCAAAAACCATAGTACAAGGCACAGTCCAGGGAGGAAGGAAAAGAGGCAGACAAAAGAAGAGATGGGAGGACAATATCAAAGAGTGGACCCGCCTGTCATTCAGCGACTCTCACAGGGCAGCACAGGACCGTGATAAACGGCGTGTGTTAGTGTGCAGTTCACGATGGTGCCCCAACGACCCAACAACGGGTTAAGGGATAGTTCAAGTTCAAGTTCAAAGATATGATGATGTTTTTATGATGTTAATATCTTGAGATTTCAGTGTGTTTGAAAATTCGTAACTTCCCTGTCATAAAAATTTAATTTTTTAAAAACATATTCTAATACAAGTTTGACCTTTGGAAGACGTTCGCGAGTCGTCTGCCTGGCCACTTTTGGCACTCTTTTTGCTCTTGCAAGTGTGGCTGCTCTTCAAACTCCTGATGCTGTTCGCCCGGACCACCGACGACTGGTAGTGCTTCAGAACCTCATCCTCGCTGTCGCTGGAACTCTCTTCGTCATACTGGTAGGCCGCCCCTGGGGATGGGAGGAGGGGAGGTTGTAGGTAACAGGGATATGTGTGAGATGGAGGATATTTAATCTGTCAAGGATTCATGCATACATTAAATATCTAAATACCCGCACCAGGTCTCATCTATTTATCCAAATATCCGATACATAAATACATAGCAGTGATTTATACACATCACGTATTTTATATCAAAGCATCAGGTAATTATCTTACTATCTGAACCATATGAGTATCAAGGCTTGTCTATTTATTAGGCATAGATATAAGTTATAAGATTTAAGGATCAAGTATAAAGTGCATATCAAAGTATCCAAGATATACCTAAAAATTGGTGGTACATGTTTTATGGATCAAAACTTTATCAAATAGTTGAACGCTAATAAATGTGTGTTTATTTAAATCTGACTTCCACAAGTTTCAATTCAAGTTCAAACTTGAATCTTTAAATATAAATATTTATTAAAAAAATTAACTAAAAGAGATTGAGTGGGTCCACTATTAAAATAGCTACCAAATTGTTATTGTTTTATAAAATGCTCTTGCTAATGCAGTGAGTACATTCACCAACACACCATGATACTCTCCAACACAATATGATACTCTCCAACACAATATGATACTCTCCAACACAATATGATACTCTCCAACACAATATGATACTCTCCAACACAATATGATACTCTCCAACACAATATGATACTCTCCAACACAATATGATACTCTCCAACACAATATGATACTCTCCAACACAATATGATACTCTCCAACACAATATGATACTCTCCAACACAATATGATACTCTCCAACACAATATGATACTCTCCAACACAATATGATACTCTCCAACACAATATGATACTCTCCAACACAATATGATACTCTCCATACACAAAAGCATTCACAATGCATACCAGCAATTCAAATATATGTGAGAATTTATTTTCTAAGGTAGCATTATAATCTTGTATTGCCAAAATGGTTTTAGAATCCCAGAAATCAAATACATGTACACGTTGTATGGCATGGAAAATCACGCTATAATCACTAATACAATCTAGAATCAGTATTAGTAGCTAAAAATCCAAATGCTATTAAGCTGTAACTATAAATAGCATTCCCACAATCAATCTGACACTGCTAACACACGACAGCATTACCTCCCCATAGAAGTCCGCAATCCAAATATATTTACAACTCGAGTCTTAATAACCGACATTGGTCGAGTGGCAGCGCACTGGACTGTCGTACCGATGGTCACGGGTTCGAATCCGTGTGAAGGCAAGGGTTTGTTCCCGGGGCCTAGGGCGTCCCTGAGTCACCCCGCTCCGAATGGGTACCTAACACTACATGTAGTTAGGCGGCTGGGTAATGCGTGGAACCCACAAAGCCGTGGCCTGTGAATGCTGCATCACTTGCCAACAGATCATCTGTCATGGTCTGTGGACGCAACTATCTTCTGCATAGAAGGAGCGTCTGTATAGATAAGATAAGAACCTCTGTGGAAGGGTGTCATCAGGTAACGTCGGTCAGCCCCCGCACCCCCTCCCCCGGGGGTGGGAATTTCTTCACGTGACGTACACCAGTAGCGCCCAAAACAAGTGACGCTACAGCTTGTGACATTAAATGCTGTTAATATAGAGTGTAACAAAGACATTAACCGTGATGATTAATAGTCAATGTTTAATTTGTATGCATTAAAATAAAATATAAGCTAAGCATGTTAACACAGTTCGTTTTCTGAAGGCCGGTTAAACGTTTTTTAAAAATGCTTCACGTGGGTTACGATATTACAATGTAGATCTTCACTAAATAAAAATAAATACTTAAATGACAATAAAAGTGATTTTAAACATACTTATTTTCAAATAGAAAATAAAGTTGTTGTTTTTTTTGTTGTTTTTTTTGTTGTTTTTTTTTGTTGTTTTATTATTTTTTTTAAATATTATTTTGTCAAAGATTTGTGACGTATTTTTAGAGGGGGGGGGGTCTAAGTTTTTGTGACGACGCGTGACGAGGGGGGTGGGAGGGGGTACAAAATCGGCAAAAATCGCGTGACGTCATATATGGACGGCCCCTAATATCCCCCTCTGTCTTTCTCTTTCACAAACTTTCAAATATTCTCCCTCTCTGTCTCCTTTCTGTTATATATATCAACTTTGTTATTTCTTCCATTTTATCACTTTCTTTCTCTTTGTTCAATTCTTCCAAACGCAACTTATCTCTCCCTTTCTTTCTTTTTCCTCTTACCCTCTAAATTTCTCTCTCTCTCTCTCTCTCTCTCTCTCTCTCTCTCTCTCTCTCTCTCTCTCTCCCTCTCCCTCTCCCTCTCCCTCTCCCCTCTCCCTCTCCCTCTCCCTCTCCCTCTCTCCCTCTCCCTCTCCCTCTCCCTCTCCCTCTCTCTCTCTCTCTCTCTCTCTCTTCTCTCTCTCTCTCTCTCTCTCTCTATATATATATATATATATTATAATATATATATATATCTCCCTTTCCCCTCTTCTTGTGTATTTCCTATTAGTCTCTTAGTCTTTCATTCTCTACCACACTCACAAGATTGCTCCCTCTAATCCTCCCCCACCCCAATGAAATCTCCGTCTCTACCATTCTCTCCCTTTCTCTTTCACTTGCTTGCACTCGAGCTCTCCCTCTGTCTTACAGGTTCTCCATCCCTCACCCCCCTCTCTCTCTCTCTTCCCCTCAATCTCTCTGTCTGTCTCTCTCTCTGCCAGTCTCTCTTCTCTGAGCCAGTATATTGTAAAACTACGCTTTGTGTGTAACACTTTTAGTTGAATTAAGCAACACGAGTTATTACAAGTTGAATATTTGAAGACCTCCACTTCCTGAGGACAATCAAAGTTGGGGTGGGGGAGGGTTGAAGTCCTTCACTTCATGAGGACAATTAAAGTTGGGGTGGGGGAGGGTTGAAGACCTTCACTTCATGAGGACAATCAAAGTTGGGGTGGGGGAGGGTTGAAGACCTTCACATCATGAGGACAATCAAAGTTGGGGTGGGGGAGGGTTGAAGTCCTTCACTTCATGAGGACAATCAAAGTTGGGGTGGGGGGGGGGAGGAGGGTTGAAGTCCTTCACTTCATGAGGACAATCAAAGTTGGGGTGGGGGGAGGAGGGTTGAAGTCCTTCACATCATGAGGACAATCAAAGTTGGGGTGGGGGAGGGTTGAAGACCTTCACTTCATGAGGACAATCAAAGTTGGGGTGGGGGAGGGTTGAAGACCTTCACTTCATGAGGACAATCAAAGTTGGGGTGGGGGGGGTTGAAGACCTCCACTTCATGAAGACAATCAAAGTTGGGGTGGGGGATGGTTGAAGTCCTTCACTTCATGAGGACAATCAAAGTTGGGGTGGGGGGGAGGAGGATTGAAGTCCTTCACTTCATGAGGACAATCAAAGTTGGGGTGGGGGAGGGTTGAAGACCTTCACTTCATGAGGACAATCAAAGTTGGGGTGGGGGGGGGAGGAGGGTTGAAGTCCGTCACTTCATGAGGACAATCAAAGTTGGGGTGGGGGGGGAGGAGGGTTGAAGTCCTTCACTTCATGAGGACAATCAAAGTTGGGCTGGGGGGGGGGAGGAGGGTTGAAGTCCTTCACTTCATGAGGACAATCAAAGTTGGGGTGGGGGGAGGGTTGAAGTCCTTCACTTCATGAGGACAATCAAAGTTGGGGTGGGGGGGGGGAGGAGGGTTGAAGTCCTTCACTTCATGAGGACAATCAAAGTTTAGGTGAGAAGGGGTTGAAGACCTCCACTTCATGAAGACAATCAAAGTTGGGGTGGGGGAGGGTTGAATTCCTTCACTTCATGGGGACAATCAAAGTTGGGGTGGGGGGGAGGAGGGTTGAAGTCCTTCACTTCATGAGGACAATCAAAGTTGGGGTGGGAGGGAGGAGGGTTGAAGTCCTTCACTTCATGAGGACAATCAAAGTTGGGGTGGGGGAGGGTTGAAGACCTTCACTTCATGAGGACAATCAAAGTTGGGGGGAGGAGGGTTGAAGTCCTTCACTTCATGAGGACAATCAAAGTTGGGGTGGGGGGGAGGAGGGTTGAAGTCCTTCACTTCATGAGGACAATCAAAGTTGGGGTGGGGGGAGGAGGGTTGAAGTCCTTCACTTCATGAGGACAATCAAAGTTGGGGTGGGGGGAGGAGGGTTGAAGTCCTTCACTTCATGAGGACAATCAAAGTTGGGATGGGGGGGAGGAGGGTTGAAGTCCTTCACTTCATGAGGACAATCAAAGTTGGGGTGGGGGAGGAGGGTTGAAGTCCTTCACTTCATGAGGACAATCAAAGTTGGGGTGGGGGGAGGGTGAAGTCCTTCACTACATGAGGACAATCAAAGTTGGGGTGGGGGAGGGTGAAGTCCTTCACTTCATGAGGACAATCAAAGTTGGGGTGGGGGAGGAGGGTTGAAGTCCTTCACTTCATGAAGACAATCAAAGTTGGGGTGGGGGGGGAGGGTGAAGTCCTTCACTTCATGATAAAATCAAAGTTGGGGGGGGGAGGGTGAAGTCCTTCACTTCATGAGGAAAATCAAAGTTGGGGTGGGGGGAGGGTGAAGTCCTTCACTTCATGAGGACAATCAAAGTTGGGGTGGGGGAGGTGTTACGGTCAGATGTTGTGGTGTGGGGATGACTACGCATAAATGGGGCTGTGAACACTTGTCCTCGTGGAACGGGGGCGGGTGAACTCAAGGTACGTGCAAGTTGTAATGAATTGACAGGACCACGGTCAAAGGGAGACATGGTGATTGACCCAGGGGGCCAGTCAAAACCAGTCGGACAAGACGGGGGTATAATAGGGGTCACATTGTGGGTCGCGGGGATTGTTAAGTTGCCAAGTAGCAGACAGGTGAAAGACGTGCGATAGAGTGTGGAGTTTGTGAACGTAGTCCAATCCGGTCAAGCTGGGCCGAGGACTCTGGATGGTATGACCATCAACTGTAAACTGCCAATTGTACTGTACCATAAATATGTTCAAAGCTTCTGGATGTCATTAAACTTATGTTGAAGAAAACAACCCAGCGTTGCTAAGTCTTTTACCCGTCTACGTGGTAAATATCTGTGGCCAAGGGGGGACCTCAACCCCTAGACAACGACTCCGCCACAGTGGGGGCCCCGTCGAAAAACCGAGCCAAGACGCAGTGCATCAAGACACGTCACTAAAGGAGAAACGACGAAAAACACATCAACGAACTGGCCGTACTAGCCATCCCGATATCAAGATCATCACGAGAGCGTAGGGCTTACACCTCGTAACGACGAGACCAGGGGTGTTGAAGACAGCCGTAGCAGTGATGTTACAAACAGCCGTTGCAGTGATGTTACAGATAGCCGTTGCAGTGATGTTACAGACAGCCGTAGCAGTGATGTTACAGACAGCCGTAGCAGTGGTGTTACAGACAGCCGTTGCAGTGGTGTTGTAGACAGCCGTAGCAGTGGAATTGCAGACAGACGCAGAAAGGGATGCCATACAGACTACACCCGGAAGAGCATCGGAGGAATAACGAACACTAACTTAGACAGTAACGCAGAAGCTGACTACAGCCTGGACAACTTCGAGGTTACAACCTCAGTAATACGTGACAGTGAAGGCGGTGACTTTGTGACTCTCTCGCCTATGGATACTGATACTGCCCTGGTATAATGTGTTTTTCTTATGTATGGGTACTATTTGTGTGGTAATTTCTATCGTACAGGCAAGTACAACTTAATTTATTAGATATTATATATTATATATTTGTATATGATGAATCCCCAAATTGTATTATTGAGATAGTAATTGTTATATTGGGTCCCTAATACAAAACGATAGGAAGACGGTAGACGAATTTGAGATTGTGACCGTAGAGTAACTACTAATATAGAAACATCGAGATGGAATTGCCTAATGTAGAAAAACTGAGACAAAGTGCCCGGGAGCTGGGATTTGAAGGGGAGGAGGCAAAGAGATGGGTTATAGAGGCGTACAAGAGGGTGGAAAATGAGGAAAGAGATAGAAAGAAGAGGGAGGAAGATGAGGAAAGAGGTAGAAAGAGGAGGGAGGAAGATGAGGAAAGAGAAAAACGGAAATTCAAAAGGGAGGAGGAGAGTAAAAGGTTGGAGCACATTAGGATAATGGAATTGAATGCGAGTGAGGAAAAGACCCCGAGGGTAGAACAAAAAAGCACAGGGAGCTCGGGAAATAAACTACCAATGTTTGACGGGATAGGGGATAACTTAGAATTTTTTTTGGTTCGATTCGAGGACGAAGCGAGACACAAGGAGTGGCCAGTGAAACATTGGGGGTATGAACTGAGAAAATTGATGCCACAACCGCTACTACCGGTGTGTTATGCGGGGAGTGGAAAGGGAGTAGAGGCCTCATATGAGGAGGTGAAAACCGCCTTATCCAGGCATTTTGGGCTAACAGCCCAAGGATATCGAGAAAGGTTAGCAGGTGTTAGACCCAGAAAAGGAGAGGACATATTAGCTTACTCAAACAGAATTAGACACTACCTGACCAAGTGGATAGAGCTTTCAAAAACCGAGAAAACCTACGAGAAACTATTTGAGCTCACGGTAGTGGACAAGCTATTACAGACAGTAAGCGGGGGGGTTGTTGAGCACATATTAGAAAGGGGAAGTCTGGATTTAACATCGGTTATTAAAACGGGTGAGGGATACATGGCGGCACACCCAAGTGTGAAATTGACAAGGGATAGTGCACCACTCATAGGGAATCAGAGAGTCCAAGGTAGGAGGGAAGAAAGCCGAAGAGAAGACAATTATCAATGGAGGGGAACAGGCTACCAAACAAAAAGATGACAATCTAGGGGTTTTGCTGGGGTGGGAGAAGTTAATGGGGTTAAGGTTAAGGTTGTACGGGACACGGGGTGCGGAATCGTGGGGGTAAGGGAGTCTCTAGTTGATAAGGAGTGTGTGACAAACGAGACAGTCACTTGTATATTGTTTGATGGGGAGAGAAAGGTTTATAGGGTAGGATATATACATGTGAAATCACCGTATTTTACGGGAATGACAAAAGCTGCCCTACTAAAGAACCCACACGTTGACCTAAATATTGGAAATATCAAGGGAGCTACCATGGGAGACGGGTATAAAGGGGTAAGGCCAATACACAGGGGCAAAGGCTACAGCCCTGGGCCCAACACTACAATAAAACAAAACCACATTAATGCAAATTGGAATAAAGACATCCATAGATTTACAAAAATAACTAAGGAGCATAGTTCGAAAGGGTACAAAATAGAAAACATCGGGACAGAAGTAGTAGCAGGGGCGGTAACGACGAGGGCACAGAAAAACAACCCAAAACAGTACAGTAGTACAGTGAAAAGACACCTCACGGAGTTTAATATACAGCCAGAGGATTACAAAAGATTACAAGCCGAAGACGTCACGTTAAGACGAATACACGAGCATGCGAAAAAAAGTAGTATGAAGGGGACGGAAAAGTCAGTATTTAAATACACGGGAGGACTACTCATGAGAGAGTATAATGACACACAAATCAACCCTAATATTAGTCAGGAACAATTGGTTGCACCGAAAGTATTAAGAAAAACCATATTGGAGATAGCCCACGATAATAGTTTATCTGCACACATGGGGATAGCTCGCACCAAGGAGCGAGTGCTAAAAGAATTCTGGTGGCCGGGTATAGCCAGTGACGTACGTCATCACTGTAGAACATGTGATGCATGCCAAAAAGTAAAAAAAAGCGCCGGAGGGATTGCCCCGTTAGGAGACATGGAACTAATAACAAAAACATGGAGTAAGGTTGCTGTCGACCTTATCGGACCAATAATACCTACATCACGGAAAGGTTATAAGTATATTCTCACACTGGTGGACACAGCGACCAGATGGCCAGAGGCTAAACCATTAAAAAAGATTGACGCCGAGGAAATACAGGAAGCACTTTTCGGCATATTTACGACAATGGGCTTACCGGATGAAATTTTATCAGACAACGGCACCCAATTTAGGTGTGACTTAATGGCCCAAGTTTGTAAGCTAATGGGAATCACCCAACGGTTCAGCACTCCTTTACACCCGCAGAGCAACGGAATGGTGGAAAGGTTTAATGGTACGCTCAAGACGTTACTTATCAAAGCATCATTGGAACAACCGAAAGACTGGGAAGACCACGTACAAGGGATACTATTCGCTTATCGGGAGGGGAAGCATGAATCAACAGGGTTTTCACCATTCGAACTAATGTTCGGACGCAAAGTAAGAGGGCCCATAAATATCCTGAGAAATATTTTCGATGGGAGTAATGAAAGGATAGAGGGACAAAAGCCACACGAATACCTCAATAAATTAAGAGATCGATTACGAGTAAGTGGCACACAGGCGAGTAAAAACTTGAAAGCAGCAAAAGAAAAACAAAAACTACTCTATGATCGTAGAGCCAGAAAACGAGAGATTCTTGTAGGAAGTCGTGTGGTTGTGATGAAAGCGTCGGCGGGTAGTAAACTACAAAGATCCCGATGGCATGGACCATATAAGGTCGTAGAAAAAGTAGGGGATTGTAATTATGTAATCCTGGAAAAGGGAAAAAGGAAAACATATCACATAAACTTGCTAGAGGAATATCATAGTAGGGAAGAATCAAGTCAAAAGCATACTGAGACATGTACCAATCACCCTATTACAAACAGCAGTGCGAAAAACACGGCTTACGCCGTCGTTATAGAAGATAACGAGACAGAAAATGAAAGCAGAAACATTAGTTCGTTGCCAACACAGGCGAGCGGGGTTAAGGAATCGATGAAAGATGTAAGAATTAACCCCCACCTCAAAAAGTATGAAAGAGAACAAATAGAAAGGATACTAGATAAATACGCTAACGTTATAACTAACACACCAGGAAAATCCACTGTAGTAGCTCACTCTATTGAGTTAAACACAGAAAAACCAATCTGTCTGAGACCATATCCTATACCCTTTTCAGCAAAGCAAGAGATAATTAAGGAAATTCGGCAAATGGAAGGGGAGGGCATTATAGAAAAGTCAACTTCACCCTACTCCTCGCCAATAGTCCTAGTTAAGAAAAAAGACGGTTCCACACGTTTCTGCATTGATTACAGGAAACTAAACGCTATAACGATAACAGACGCAGAACCAATACCCAATCAGGAAGATTTATTTATTCAATTAGGACAAGCTAAGTATTTCTCAAAAATTGACTTAGTGAAAGGTTATTGGCAATTACCGGTAGAAATAAACTCGAGGAAATATACTGCTTTTCAAACTGACTTGGGATTGTATCAGTTTAAATACATGCCATTTGGGCTGTGTAACGCACCAGCGACATTCGCACGAGGCATGCGTCGAGTCTTAGGTGATCAAAAAAACGTGGTCAGTTTTTTTGATGACATTTGCGTGTTTGGAAGATCCATAACAGAACATAATCATACATTGGATCAGGTACTAAACAGATTGAAAACTGCGGGGTTGACAGCTAGGCCAACAAAAATGGAAATCGGGTTTTCAGAAATAGAGTTTCTGGGTCATATAGTCGGAGGAGGTACACAGAGACCTAACGCCAGTATAACAAGTAAAATATTAAATATCAAACCTCCGAACACCAAGAAACAAGTGAGGAGCTTATTGGGGCTGATCAGTTATTATAGAAAATTTGTTCCGGATTTCGCAGATATATCGGCCAGTCTATCAGATCTAACAAAGAAAGGAAAACCAGAAAAAGTACAATGGACTAGCACATGTAGAGAAGCACTAGAAAAGATCCAAAAGGCTCTATCTACACAACCAATCCTTATACTGCCAGAGATAAATCATGAGTTTGTAATCAGAACAGACGCGAGCGAGTCCGCTATAGGGGGATGCTTAATGCAAGAACGGGAGGGATTATTACACCCGATAGCGTACGTAAGCAGGAAACTATTATCCCGGGAGACCCGATACTCAGTAATTGAAAAGGAATGTTTGGGGGTAGTATGGACGATTACAAAATTCTCAAGATACCTTTTTGGTAATCACTTTACTATCGAGACGGACCACAAACCATTGACGGTGTTACAGACATCCAAGAGCATTAATAACCGCGTGGCACGATGGGCGTTAACATTACAAGAATACAAATTTACTATCAGACCGATCCCAGGGGCTGATAATACATTGGCTGACGTACTTAGCAGACAGTGGTAGTGGGACAGACAAAAGACTGATAGAAAATCACGGTCCCACTAATCCCACTAAGACTACCAGTATACTGACAGATTTTGTAGGGTTGAGTACAAGAATGATCAAAATAGCTAATAATTAAGCCTGGGACAATGACAAATGATTGTAGTTTCCAAATTTTAGGGTACGCTCTTGGTAATGCTAATAAGAGGCGTTTCTTGTTTAGAATGGGAAAGATACGAAATGTTCCACCATCAAAACAATGACTATGATTTTTGATGCATACATGGAATTTGTCTGAGTATTACGGTATAGGAGGGCGCCGTAAATAACACGGAATTGGTATTGTGTCTTCTATGATGATGATAATTTGTTGAAAATTATGATGAATAATGATAATATTGTTGGGATTGAAGTTTGGGTCTGAGTGACCTTGTACCAGTATCATGGTGAAATGGAAATAAAGTGGTTCGTATGTTCATGACAAATGTGTTGATCATATAAGAAATTTTGTGCACTGGAGACCTCAGTCCAAATTTTATGATAAGAGATGTTGTTATGATGATAACGTTTTGATTAGGATGATGATGCTGCTATTTGTTGATAACTATGAGGAGTTATGATAATGTATTTTTGTATTTACTTGGGGGGTCTGAGCGACCAAT
The DNA here is from genome assembly GCA_944989445.1 of Ampullaceana balthica. Lineage (NCBI taxonomy): Eukaryota > Metazoa > Mollusca > Gastropoda > Lymnaeidae > Ampullaceana > Ampullaceana balthica. The sequence goes on along the minus strand of CALYLW010000335.1, from coordinate 72,196 downwards.
TCCCAGTATTACTATTATATGAATTGATAAGACAATTCTTATGTGCACGACACATTTTGATTATGTAAGCACAACATGTTTGGAGCCTCCAGGCATTTGGTATAACATTGATAATATGTATTTATTATATGTTATGATGATGAAATTTTTGATTCATGAAAATTTTGCCGATGACTATGTTATGATTATGAATATGATAATTTGTAACATACATAACATGTCCCATAAAGATACAGATGCAAGTATTAATGAAAAGGGACAGAAAATTGGGTGGATAGTGATTGTTGTCACACATGATTAGCAATTAAACCATTGAAGCATGCCATTCATTGTTTGTGAGACATGTTGAGCAATTAAGTCACTGAACCATGACTTTCTTCGCTTGAAAAACATGGGGATCATCTAAATCATTGAACCATGAGATTCTTTGCTTGTGAAACATGGGTGTCATTTAAGTCATTTAACCATACCAAGATTTTTTTTGGATGTGAAGAATATTAATACTTCAAATGTGACAAATTTTTTCTTTTGTATATTCATGTATATATATCGTTATCATTTTGAGTAATAATAACCTTTGCTACCCTCGAAAGCGAGGTAGTATAGGACTAGACTCGTACGCAGGTACGAAAACCGGGTAGTTCCACAATGTAAATAAAACGATTCCTTATTATGTATTTGGGAATATACACCAGCTATTGTGAACTAATATTTTTTGGAAGCTAGCATATTACTGGTGAAAATTCTGTATATAGTGCACATTGCAATTGTTTAATATTGTTAAAATAACTATATATTAATGAAATACCTGTGTGTGTAAGAATGGGATATATTATTAGTAGATCATGACACACCAAAACCTCAAGACCTTATGTTTATAAACTCGCGACATTCTTGCTAAGGTCGCTCGTGAGGAGGGGGGTGTTACGGTCAGATGTTGTGGTGTGGGGATGACTACGCATAAATGGGGCTGTGAACACTTGTCCTCGTGGAACGGGGGCGGGTGAACTCAAGGTACGTGCAAGTTGTAATGAATTGACAGGACCACGGTCAAAGGGAGACATGGTGATTGACCCAGGGGGCCAGTCAAAACCAGTCGGACAAGACGGGGGTATAATAGGGGTCACATTGTGTGTCGCGGGGATTGTTAAGTTGCCAAGTAGCAGACAGGTGAAAGACGTACGATAGAGTGTGGAGTTTGTGAACGTAGTCCAATCCGGTCAAGCTGGGCCGAGGACTCTGGATGGTATGACCATCAACTGTAAACTGCCAATTGTACTGTACCATAAATATGTTCAAAGCTTCTGGATGTCATTAAACTTATGTTGAAGAAAACAACCCAGCGTTGCTAAGTCTTTTACCCGTCTACGTGGTAAATATCTGTGGCCAAGGGGGGACCTCAACCCCTAGACAACGACTCCGCCACAGGAGGGTTGAAGTCCTTCACTTCATGAGGACAATTAAAGTTGGGGTGGGGGAGGGTTGAAGACCTTCACTTCATGAGGACAATCAAAGTTGGGGTGTTGAAGACCTCCACTTCATGAAGACAATCAAAGTTGGGGTGGGGGATGGTTGAAGTCCTTCACTTCATGAGGGACAATCAAAGTTGGGGTGGGGGGGAGGAGGGTTGAAGTCCTTCACTTCATGAGGACAATCAAAGTTGGGGTGGGGGGGAGGAGGGTTGAAGTCCTTCACATCATGAGGACAATCAAAGTTGGGGTGGGGGAGGGTTGAAGACCTTCACTTCATGAGGACAATCAAAGTTGGGGTGGGGGGGGAGGGTTGAAGACCTTCACTTCATGAGGACAATCAAAGTTGGGGTGGGGGGGAGGAGGGTTGAAGTCCTTCACTTCATGAGGACAATCAAAGTTGGGGTGGGGGAGGGTTGAAGACCTTCACTTCATGAGGACAATCAAAGTTGGGGTGGGGGAGGGTTGAAGACCTCCACTTCATGAAGACAATCAAAGTTGGGGTGGGGGATGGTTGAAGTCCTTCACTTCATGAGGACAATCAAAGTTGGGGTGGGGGGGAGGAGGGTTGAAGTCCTTCACTTCATGAGGACAATCAAAGTTGGGGTGGGGGGGAGGAGGGTTGAAGTCCTTCACTTCATGAGGACAATCAAAGTTGGGGTGGGGGGGAGGAGGGTTGAAGTCCTTCACTTCATGAGGACAATCAAAGTTGGGGTGGGGGGAGGGTTGAAGTCCTTCACTTCATGAGGACAATCAAAGTTGGGGTGGGGGGGAGGAGGGTTGAAGTCCTTCACTTCATGAGGACAATCAAAGTTGGGTGGGGGGGGAGGGGTTGAAGTCCTTCACTTCATGAGGACAATCAAAGTTGGGGTGGGGGAGGGTTGAAGTCCTTCACTTCATGAGGACAATCAAAGTTGGGGTGGGGGGGAGGAGGGTTGAAGTCCTTCACTTCATGAGGACAATCAAAGTTGGGGTGGGGGGAGGAGGGTTGAAGTCCTTCACTTCATGAGGACAATCAAAGTTGGGGTGGGGGGAGGGTTGAAGTCCTTCACTTCATGAGGACAATCAAAGTTGGGGTGGGGGAGGGTTGAAGTCCTTCACTTCATGAGGACAATCAAAGTTGGGGTGGGGGGAGGGGTTGAAGTCCTTCACTTCATGAGGACAATCAAAGTTGGGGTGGGGGGAGGGTTGAAGTCCTTCACTTCATGAGGACAATCAAAGTTGGGGTGGGGGGGAGGGTTGAAGTCCTTCACTTCATGAGGACAATCAAAGTTGGGGTGGGGGGAGGAGGGTTGAAGTCCTTCACTTCATGAGGACAATCAAAGTTGGGGTGGGGGGAGGGTTGAAGTCCTTCACTTCATGAGGACAATCAAAGTTGGGGTGGGGGGAGGAGGGTTGAAGTCCTTCACTTCATGAGGACAATCAAAGTTGGGGTGGGGGAGGAGGGTTGAAGTCCTTCACTTCATGAGGACAATCAAAGTTGGGGTGGGGGGGAGGGTGAAGTCCTTCACTTCATGAGGACAATCAAAGTTGGGGTGGGGGGGAGGGTGAAGTCCTTCACTTCATGAGGACAATCAAAGTTGGGGTGGGGGAGGAGGGTTGAAGTCCTTCACTTCATGAGGACAATCAAAGTTGGGGTGGGGGGGAGGGTGAAGTCCTTCACTTCATGAGGACAAATCAAAGTTGGGGTGGGGGAGGGTTGAAGTCCTTCACTTCATGAGGACAATCAAAGTTGGGGTGGGGGGAGGGTTGAAGTCCTTCACTTCATGAGGACAATCAAAGTTGGGGTGGGGGGAGGGTTGAAGTCCTTCACTTCATGAGGACAATCAAAGTTGGGGTGGGGGAGGAGGGTTGAAGGGGATACAACTCTGAGACAATCATTAGTCAGGGGCGGGACCAAGTGGTTAGTAACTTAATGCCAGACAGTCCATCAGGAAGTAGGTGGTGACGTCAGCTTAAGTCGAAACCCCTGGTAAGACCATGTCGGCTATTCCGACAAGTCTGGACAGCTAGTGATTGGGTCATGGACACACACCAGGAGCTGCTCATTCCTGCCAAGGCCAGTAAGAGATGGGGTCCGGTCTACCAATATATGCAATAGATGCCGTAACACTTGACACATTCGTGTCTATGATGTGTCCATTGACTCCTCCCTTTCAAAATTATGTTCCCGCTCACCTTGCCGAGTAACGCTTGCGACAACTGAGGTTTCCCTCTTCCATAACACAAGAAACATCGCGAACCCTTCAACCAATGTCCCCCCCCCCTTACGGTTTGTTAGTCCGTGTGCTGAAGAATAAACTTGTGCGCACAGTTTCACAGGTTCCGTTTTTTTGTTGTTTTTTCTTTTGTTGTTTTTAAAAAAAAATATTACACCCCTTAAACACAGGTATTATATTTCTGCTAGCAAAAATTGCTGCGCGTTAAATCTAAACTGCTTCGCGGCGTCAGGGAAGATACGCAGTCGCGCAGCTTAAAAGAAACACTGCCCTCAACACATATGCATGACACAATCATCAATTCATTTATAGTGGTGGGCTCTGAAGATAAAGAAGAGTGATGACCCCTTAAGTTGTGGGATAACGTATGTTGCACATGCAGGCAGTCTAGTTTTTAATGGCTATCGGATTATTACTCTTGTTTTTGCATTACTTCCCCTTTGAAGGACGCCATGATCCTGTACCTCTCCGTCATAATTAGCGGTTAATGAGCGCACCGACTCGCCGTATGGCGTCAATGACACATATGAAAGCGTTAGCTAGGAGTCAGTTAAAGGTTATGTGAGTCATTCCCACGCGTACGTCATTTGTGACTTCTGCTAAACAGCAAACATAATTGCCGTCTGCAATTAATTGTATGAAATATGAATCCCTTGAGACCTAACCACGTTCTTTGAACTCTCTAAACGTGTTTTTTTTGTTTAAAATGTTGTTTTCGACCTTTGACTCGGTGAACTTTGACTTACTCGTGAGAATAATAAAGTCTTGAACGAAGGTTGTAAGAGGTTGTAAGCAAAGTTGGTTAGATGTACAAAAGCTGTACGCGGGTAATAGATGCCTGGAAGATTGTTTTATACAACAGTTATTGCTGTTCTGAAAAATATGTTTAAAGAAACGCTTTAGAACAAACAACTACAACAATAACAACAACAACAACACACACACACACACACACACACAACTAACAAAACAAAACAATGATTCACACATATCTCTTATGAACTTAATTTAACCAACTGCTCATAATTAGACTTAACGGTTCCATCTAAAATTTGGTAGTGTTAAATCGAAGAGGTATTTCATACATTTTTCATAAGTTATCGTCCGGATAAATGTACAGCTTCTCAGAAAGCAAAGCAGAAGTTAATTCTACAAATAATGAATTATAATAAAAAAGCAAAGCCCTGACTCACTCGCTCACTCCTCGCTAATTCTCCAAGTTCCCGTGTAGGTAGAAGCATAAAACTTTGGAAAGTTGTTGAGTACACTCTCACGACGACAACTGACGAAAAAGAATTTAAAAAATTCCCCCTCGTGGGTGACTGTGGGCCCATATGTAGCTTTTTTCCTAATATGAGCTATATAAAAACTGACTCATCACTAATTCTCCGATTTCCCGTGTAGGTAGAAGCATGAGACTTTGGGAAGTTGTTGAGTACCCTCTCGCGATGGTAACAGGCGAAAAAAACAACAAAATTATCACTCAGTGGGGCCGGGGGCCCAAATGTAGGTTTTTTTCCTCATATGAGCTATATAAAACAGACTCATCATTCAATCTCCAACCTCCCCGTGTAGGTAGAAGCATGAAACTTTGGGAGGTTGTTGAGTACCCTCCCGCAATGGTAACAGCTGAACAATTGTTTAAGTTATCACTCACTGGGGGCCGGGGACCCAAATGTAGTATTTTTTCTTATATAAAAACTGACTCATCCCTAATTCTCCATTTCCCCGTGTAGGTAGAAGCAAGAAAACTTTGGGAAGTTTGTTGAGTACACTCCCGCGATGGTAATGGGCGAAAAAAAATTAATTTATCACGCACTGGGGGGCCGAAATGTAGTTGTTCACCTTATATGAGCTAAATAATATTTGTTTAAACTTCGAATACTGTGTAAATGGATTTTGATAAAACTTGGAATGTAAAAACTTGATGGCCGTTAATAACATACGATAGGGCATTAAAATTATATTTTTCATTCTTTTGGAGCACAGAACCCCTTATCTCATTTTCGTAAACTTTTAAGACATTTGAAACATTCTATTTCACATAATTTGTTGATACAAATATTGAAAAACAAATATATCCATCATGATCCAGATTGAAATAAAGTATAGTTTTTAACTTTACATCTAACTCCCGATAGGGCCCCCCGGGCCCTTATCTTAGTTTTTTTTTATTCCCTCCCATGGCCATTAAACTTTGGGAAGTCTTTGAGTACGCTCCCACCAAGATTTCTGGAATTAAAAGTTTTTTTAAACACCACTTATTATTGGCCGGGGGCCCGTGATGCCATTTTTAGCATGAGTTTATAAAAGGTTTTTTAAACAGTTGCTAGTGTGTAAATGGATAGATTAATTATTGACCAAATTTGATATTTAAAAAATAAATTCTACAGGGTAATGAACTCCTAACGTCTGTTCGTTTGGGACCAGGGCTCAAAGTAATTTTTTTCGTAAACTTTTTAAAGCTTTATTTCCCTTTAGATTTTTAACAATGTAAATAAATATAGACACGTATCTCCACATTGACCTAGATTGAAATCCTCAGGCCTTATGAGATATGGACATCCTGCACGCATTGTGCACGGGGGGCATTAATGTTATTTTATTCCGCATTTGATTTTACAAGACCTTGACAAATTTTTAACAAACAAATATATCCATCATGACCCAGATTGAAATCAATTGGTGTTTTGAATTGGTGTTACGCGGGTTCTCAACGCTAACTGAAATCCTAACGTTCAGCTGCACAGCGCGGGTATTTTGCTAGTGAATTATAAAAGCTGAGCTCTAGCGTAAAAAGAAGGTTTTTTTGAAAGATCCATACACACATCATACAATAACACAAACAAGAACCAAAACGACTGAGTGGAGGAATTCAAAACCACATCACGCTGTGACATAGATCGTTGGGCGCATCGTGCATCACCATGGCAACGGCCGTAAACAAAACAATAAAATAAATTCCCTGTTGTCTATTGGCTTATTTCAAAGTTGTCAGTTTGGTGGACAAGATCGCCCGATCACCTCAGTGAAACCACAGCAGTCCGGGAAAACATAGAGAGGAGGAGGATGAGGTTAGGAGTGTAACGGGAGAGAGAGAATTGTATGAGGTGAATGGAGAGCGAAGTGGGAGAAGGGTCGGTGGAGGGAAGTGGAGAGGGAAAGAAATGGGAGCCGTAGCGGAAAGGGTGAGGTAGTAGCATACTGGAGTTAGGTAGTGGCATACTGGAGGTAGTGGCATACTGGAGTGAGGTAGGGGCATACTGGAGTGAGGTAGTGGCATACTGGAGTGAGGTAGTGGCATACTGGAGTGAGGTAGTGGCATACTGGAGTGATGTATTGAGATACTGGAGTGAGGTAGTGGCATACTGGAGTTAGGTAGTGGCATACTGGAGTGAGGTAGTGGCATACTGGAGTGAGGTAGTGGCATACTGGAGTGAGGTAGTGGCATACTGAAGTGAGGTAGTGGCATACTGGAGTGAGGTAGTGGCATACTGGAGTGAGGTAGTGGCATACTGGAGTGAGGTAGAGGGGAAATAAGATAGAGAAGAAAGTCCTTCTTGGGAGGGAAGCAGAGAGTAAAAGGGGGTGAGGGAGGGGGGAAAATTAATGAGATTGGGGATAAAAATCTCACATGTATGTATAAATACTTATGTTAAAAATAATTTGGTGAGAAACTAGCTGAATTGTTTTGGTGGTAAAAGAAATACAAAATGCACAAACGAAATGTGCGATTAAAGCAATAAATCAAAGCTTTAATGATGGACAAATATATTTTTACGAGCAACAAAGCCCGTCCATGGACGTTCCGCCACCGTTCGGTGGCATGTTTTAACTCCCCTCCAACAGGCCGTCTCGACCGGCATTACATGTGCATCACGTCAAAAATACTATTCATTATAGTTAAAATAAATAACTCGTAAAAACAGAGCTTTTGACTATAAATCCCAACGCGCATAACTCAAAATAAAGTCTTGGAAGAAATACTGCACCAAAAATAACTCGTTTTGAACGTCCGCGTAAACGTGTTCAATATGATTGGCTGTAGGAATCATATGTGTTTGAGGGACCAATCGCTATCGATGACCGCACGGGACATATCCTTTTATTATATAGGCTTGTTATATAGGATGTTTGTCTTTTAATATTATTTTTTCTAAGGTAATTATTTTACATTTCAATGATTCAATATATGTCATCATGGTCATGTCTATAGTAATGAACTGCAGTAATGAACAGTCAAGTGACTCCACTCACCTAAGTCAAAGGATGTAGTACGTTATTTTGTTTTTTATTTGTAAACCCGGCTCCGGCTCCGGCATCGGGCCGGATCTCACTTCATAAATCCGGCAAAGCCCTCTAATAGTTAGCCCTCTAATAGTTAGCCCTCTAATAGTTAGCCCTCTAATAGTTAGCCATCTAATAGTTGGCCCTCTAATAGTTGGCCCTCTAATAGTTGGCCCTCTAATAGTTGGCCCTCTAATAGTTGGCCCTCTAATAGTTGGCCCTCTAATAGTTGGCCCTCTAATAGTTGGCCCTCTAATAGTTGGCCCTCTAATAGTTGGCCCTCTAATAGTTGGCCCTCTAATAGTTGGCCCTCTAATAGTTGGCCCTCTAATAGTTGGCACTCTAATAGTTGGCCCTCTAATAGTTGGCCCTCTAATAGTTGGCCCTCTAATAGTTAGCCCGATCCAAATAACTTTCTTGATGCAAAGATTTTAAAAACAATAAACAAGACTTTGGAAACAACCCAGGAGGAAACCTTTAGGTGGCCACAAAGAGCAAACTACTCAGATGGGAATTTTTTACATATCTGTATGATGTTGACGTTGTCATAAACATATCAAAAATAATAAAAATGGTATTCGAAATTTTAAGAATAGTAATTGTAGTAACAATAACGAACACAATAATGATAATAATAATACGCATGCTACTACTTCATCTACCAATAAAGTTGGTAATAGAATATTTGTTTTTGTAATTACAATTTCGGTTGTAATGCTTATAATAATACACATAATAATGGTAACTCAACACTACGCTTGAAACTATACTAATAGTAATGATCTAAATACCAACATTTTACAATACCGTTTAGATATACACTTATTCGCCAAAAAGCCTACCTTTCAGTACTCCTGTATTGCCAATATCGTAACACAGAAAACAACTGATAAAGCCCACAGCTGTTACCGTGCCGGCTGTAAACCTTACCGGCAGTCATAAGCACATCAAAAATAAACCACTCATTTACGTTTTACAACCAGTACTCACCATGTTCATCGACTTTCGTTTTGGATTTTTTCACGGGCTTTTCTCCGTCGGCGATTGAATCGTAAGGCACTTCCGGCCCAGTTTTTTCCTCCGGCGTCTTTGCCGACCCGTTGGCCAGGGGCGTTTTCTCCCCTGCCGCCGTGGGGATTTCATCGGAGCTCCTGCGCTTGCCCCCCTTGACGAAAAATCCACAGCACAGAGTGAAAATGTTCGCCGCCCCTGCGTAGTCTGCAGTCGACAGCTTCTTGCTGAACATTATCGTCTCAAAGTCCTCGGGCCGGATGTTTTTTCTACGTTTTTTTCACGAGCCATTTTGCAACAACACGAAGTGGAACTCACGGAGAATTTCAAAGCTGAACACGACCGTGCCTCGAGAGTTATTCGACTTTGGTTGGCAGTCAATTTCATTGTCAGCCGTGCCATTCCGTAGACCAACGCAGAGTCAAGGGCTGTAATATTTGTTGGAAGAAGGGCGACAGATGACAGTGATCCCCCTTCAAACTCTTGGTGGCGGGTTAAAAAAAAACAACAAACAAATCTTCCTGTCAAGCGATGGATCTAAAATTGTAAACACACTGAGAGCATCTGTGGTGGCCACTTTTTACTATTTCTTCTATACATTGTGTTAGATGTTGTATAAACGAAACTCGTCCACTTTGACCCAGTGAAGTTGTATGAACACCAGGACGTTGATAGTGTTACACGGTGCTATTCCTAATATACACGTATGAATATACACGTTTAAATATACACGTTTAAATATACACGTATAAATATACACGTATAAATATACACGTTTAAATTTTATTACGAATCATGTATGTTAGCTTAGCACGAAGTTAAATTTTAAAAGCTACTATTCCAAAGAGAAAAAACAGTTCTCAAAAAAAAAGTTAATGAACTCTCAGAGATCTTTGGTGATTTATCTTGAAGACCCGGATACATCTGTAACGATGCCATATTATCGCCCCAAATATTTATTTATGGTACATTATGTTTACAAGTATTTTATCGAATCTCTTTCTCTCAATCTATTTCTTTCTCCCATCCATTCTTCCTACTCATTTCGTTCACCCCATTTCACTCTCATTTACTGACACTTTGCTTGTTATGTCTCTATCTGGGGAAATAGCGCGATTTTCAAAACTCTATAGTTATGTGTGCACTTTAAGGCAGCTAGTGTAAACCCGATGTCTTAGTTAAGGCACAAGTCTTAATTTGAGGCACCAGTCTAAATTTGAGGCACCATTCTTAATTTAAAGCACCAGTCTAAATTTGAGGCACCAGTCTAAATTTGAGGCACCAGTCTAAATTTGAGGCAGCAGTCTAAATTTGAGGCACCAGTCTAAATTTGAGGCACCAGTCTAAATTTGAGTCACCAGTCTAAATTTGAGGCACCAGTCTAAATTTGAGTCACCAGTCTAAATTTGAGGCACCAGTCTAAATTTGAGGCACCAGTCTAAATTTGAGGCATCAGTCTAAATTTGAGGCACCAGTCTTAATTATTGAGGCACCAGTCTAAATTTGAGGAACCGGTCTTAATTTAAAGCACCAGTCTAAATTTGAGGCACCAGTCTAAATTTGAGGCACCAGTCTAAATTTGAGGCACCACTCTTAATTATTGAGGCACCAGTCTAAATTTGAGGCACCACTCTTAATTATTGAGGCACCAGTCTAAATTTGAGGCACCACTCTTAATTATTGAGGCACCAGTCTAAATTTGAGGCACCACTCTTAATTTAAAGCACCAGTCTTAAAAGGCCCACGAAGTATGTTTCATACGTTCAAAACCTTAAACTTCAAGATTTAGAATATAAGTGAATGTATGAATCAACTCCGTTACACATATGCACGTACACCATATAAATAGACATGAATGTATGAATCAACTCCGTTACACATATGCACGTACACCATATAAATAGACATGAATTTATTTGCAGCCCTGCATGTACCCCAAGGGCATGGGTACAGGTCTCTGAATGGATGGCCCCCGTTCCAAAAACGTGAGGCCACCTCTGACTCACATATTGACATAAGAATCAAGCCATTATGTTGCCATCGAAATTAGGGAGAAAATTAGCGTCCTTGATAAATGTTCGCATTCGTTATGGTTTCATAATTAGAACAAATAGCCGATGACTAATTTAGCCATCATTTAGCCTGTCGCTTGGTCGGTCTCTGTCAAAACACACAAATCTGTTTCACTCACTCCATCACTCATTCCATCACTTATTCCATCACTCATTCTATCTCTCATTCCATCTCTCATTCCATCTCTCATTCCATCTCTCATTCCATCTCTCGCTCTATCAGTTGAGTTTACAGGTGAGTTATTAAATACTTTCTGTCTTTTTTTCATTCTTCGTCGCACACATACAGACAAATGAATAGTGATATTTTTTTCTCTCTCTCCCTCTACTCCCCCTTCCTCCCTCCCTCCCTCCCTATCTCCTCCATTTCTCCATATGTCCCCCTTTCCCCTTTTCCTTATTTCCAGCTTTCTCTTTTTTGCTTGTTTTCTTTTTTTATTTCTTTCCTTATTTTCAGAAATCCAGTTTTTACATTCATCTCATTAAGTTCCCAAACTGTCTTTTGTCAAAAATGTCACCACAGTTATGGCCCATAGCTTTGGTCACGATAGTTACAATTATTTTGAATAACCAACAGCAGGTGTAAGGAAGAAAACAGCCGAAATAATTGGCCTGTGTTTACTGTCTAGATATTGGGTGGACCAGCTACACGAACAGCGCTACATAGCTGGGGACTGTGATATCTAGACACTGGCAATGGTGATGTGCTTTATGGTGAGTTGTGCGTTTTTGGTGTTTGTGTTGTGTTTTGTTGTGTTTTGGTGTGTTGGGGTGGGCTGTAGTGTGTTGTGTTGTGATGTGTTGTGTTGTTTGTATGGGGATTGGTGTTGAATATTAAGTAAGACGAGCAAGAGATAATCTTAAGAAGCAACAGTTCACTGTTTAATATAGGATAGCAACAGTTCACTGTTTAATGTAGGATAGCAACAGTTCACTGTTTAATGTAGGATAGCAACAGTTCACTGTTTAATGTAGGATAGCAACAGTTCACTGTTTAATGTAGGATAGCAACAGTTCACTGTTTAATGTAGGATAGCAACAGTTCACTGTTTAATGTAGGATAGCAACAGTTCACTGTTTAATGTAGGATAGCAACAGTTCACTGTTTAATGTAGGATAGCAACAGTTCACTGTTTAATGTAGGATAGCAACAGTTCACTGTTTAATGTAGGATAGCAACAGTTCACTGTTTAATGTAGGATAGCAACAGTTCACTGTTTAATGTAGGATAGCAACAGTTCACTGTTTAATGTAGGATAGCAACAGTTCACTGTTTAATGTAGGATAGCAACAGTTCACTGTTTAATGTAGGATAGCAACCGTTCACTGTTTAATGTAGGATAGCAACAGTTCACTGTTTAATGTAGGATAGCAACGGTTCACTGTTTAATGTAGGATAGCAACAGTTCACTGTTTAATGTAGGATAGCAACAGTTCACTGTTTAATGTAGGATAGCAACAGTTCACTGTTTAATGTAGGATAGCAACCGTTCACTGTTTAATGTAGGATAGCAACAGTTCACTGTTTAATGTAGGATAGCAACAGTTCACTGTTTAATGTAGGATAGCAACCGTTCACTGTTTAATGTAGGATCAAAATGTGAATTTAAAACCAATCCAAATCTAAATGTTTGAAAACTTTTGACTGCACACATTTCCACTCACTCCACCGGCAATCCACCCTCCACCATTCAACACATCATATACTTTTGACTGCACACATTTCCCCTCACTCCACCGGCAATCCACCCTCCACCATTCAACACATCATATACTTTTGACTGCACACATTTCCCCTCACTCCACCAGCAATCCACCCTCCACCATTCAACACATCATATACTTTTGACTGCACACATTTCCCCTCACTCCACCAGCAATCCACCCTCCACCATTCAACACATCATATACTTTTGACTGCACACATTTCCCCTCACTCCACCGGCAATCCACCCTCCACCATTCAACACATCATATACTTTTGACTGCACACATTTCCCCTCACTCCACCGGCAATCCACCCTCCACCATTCAACACATCATATACTTTTGACTGCACACATTTCCCCTCACTCCACCAGCAATCCACCCTCCACCATTCAACACATCATATACTTTTGACTGCACACATTTCCCCTCACTCCACCAGCAATCCACCCTCCACCATTCAACACATCATATACTTTTGACTGCACACATTTCCCCTCACTCCACCGGCAATCCACCCTCCACCATTCAACACATCATATACTTTTGACTGCACACATTTCCCCTCACTCCACCGGCAATCCACCCTCCACCATTCAACACATCATATACTTTTGACTGCACACATTTCCCCTCACTCCACCGGCAATCCACCCTCCACCATTCAACACATCATATACTTTTGACTGCACACATTTCCCCTCACTCCACCGGCAATCCACCCTCCACCATTCAACACATCATATACTTTTGACTGCACACATTTCCCCTCACTCCACCGGCAATCCACCCTCCACCATTCAACACATCATATACTTTTGACTGCACACATTTCCCCTCACTCCACCGGCAATCCACCCTCCACCATTCAACACATCATATACTTTTGACTGCACACATTTCCCCTCACTCCACCGGCAATCCACCCTCCACCATTCAACACATCATATACTTTTGACTGCACACATTTCCCCTCACTCCACCGGCAATCCACCCTCCACCATTCAACACATCATATACTTTTGACTGCACACATTTCCCCTCACTCCACCGGCAATCCACCCTCCACCATTCAACACATCATATACTTTTGACTGCACACATTTCCCCTCACTCCACCGCAATCACCCTCCCCATTCAACACTCATATACTTTTGACTGCACACATTTCCCCTCACTCCACCGGCAATCCACCCTCCACCATTCAACACATCATATACTTTTGACTGCACACATTTCCCCTCACTCCACCGGCAATCCACCCTCCACCATTCAACACATCATATACTTTTGACTGCACACATTTCCCCTCACTCCACCGGCAATCCACCCTCCACCATTCAACACATCATATACTTTTGACTGCACACATTTCCCCTCACTCCACCGGCAATCCACCCTCCACCATTCAACACATCATATACTTTTGACTGCACACATTTCCCCTCACTCCACCGGCAATCCACCCTCCACCATTCAACACATCATATACTTTTGACTGCACACATTTCCCCTCACTCCACCGGCAATCCACCCTCCACCATTCAACACATCATATACTTTTGACTGCACACATTTCCCCTCACTCCACCGGCAATCCACCCTCCACCATTCAACACATCATATACTTTTGACTGCACACATTTCCCCTCACTCCACCGGCAATCCACCCTCCACCATTCAACACATCATATACTTTTGACTGCACACATTTCCCCTCACTCCACCGGCAATCCACCCTCCACCATTCAACACATCATATACTTTTGACTGCACACATTTCCCCTCACTCCACCGGCAATCCACCCTCCACCATTCAACACATCATATACTTTTGACTGCACACATTTCCCCTCACTCCACCGGCAATCCACCCTCCACCATTCAACACATCATATACTTTTGACTGCACACATTTCCCCTCACTCCACCGGCAATCCACCCTCCACCATTCAACACATCATATACTTTTGACTGCACACATTTCCCCTCACTCCACCGGCAATCCACCCTCCACCATTCAACACATCATATACTTTTGACTGCACACATTTCCCCTCACTCCACCGGCAATCCACCCTCCACCATTCAACACATCATATACTTTTGACTGCACACATTTCCCCTCACTCCACCGGCAATCCACCCTCCACCATTCAACACATCATATACTTTTGACTGCACACATTTCCCCTCACTCCACCGGCAATCCACCCTCCACCATTCAACACATCATATACTTTTGACTGCACACATTTCCCCTCACTCCACCGGCAATCCACCCTCCACCATTCAACACATCATATACTTTTGACTGCACACATTTCCCCTCACTCCACCGGCAATCCACCCTCCACCATTCAACACATCATATACTTTTGACTGCACACATTTCCCCTCACTCCACCGGCAATCCACCCTCCACCATTCAACACATCATATACTTTTGACTGCACACATTTCCCCTCACTCCACCGGCAATCCACCCTCCACCATTCAACACATCATATACTTTTGACTGCACACATTTCCCCTCACTCCACCGGCAATCCACCCTCCACCATTCAACACATCATATACTTTTGACTGCACACATTTCCCCTCACTCCACCGGCAATCCACCCTCCACCATTCAACACATCATATACTTTTGACTGCACACATTTCCCCTCACTCCACCGGCAATCCACCCTCCACCATTCAACACATCATATACTTTTGACTGCACACATTTCCCCTCACTCCACCGGCAATCCACCCTCCACCATTCAACACATCATATACTTTTGACTGCACACATTTCCCCTCACTCCACCGGCAATCCACCCTCCACCATTCAACACATCATATACTTTTGACTGCACACATTTCCCCTCACTCCACCGGCAATCCACCCTCCACCATTCAACACATCATATACTTTTGACTGCACACATTTCCCCTCACTCCACCAGCAATCCACCCTCCACCATTCAACACATCATATACTTTTGACTGCACACATTTCCCCTCACTCCACCAGCAATCCACCCTCCACCATTCAACACATCATATACTTTTGACTGCACACATTTCCCCTCACTCCACCAGCAATCCACCCTCCACCATTCAACACATCATATACTTTTGACTGCACACATTTCCCCTCACTCCACCAGCAATCCACCCTCCACCATTCAACACATCATAAACTTTTGACTGCACACATTTCCCCTCACTCCACCAGCAATCCACCCTCCACCATTCAACACATCATATACTTTTGACTGCACACATTTCCCCTCACTCCACCAGCAATCCACCCTCCACCATTCAACACATCATATACTTTTGACTGCACACATTTCCCCTCACTCCACCAGCAATCCACCCTCCACCATTCAACACATCATATACTTTTGACTGCACACATTCCCCCTCACTCCACCAGCAATCCACCCTCCACCATTCAACACATCATATACTTTTGACTGCACACATTTCCCCTCACTCCACCAGCAATCCACCCTCCACCATTCAACACATCATATACTTTTGACTGCACACATTTCCCCTCACTCCACCAGCAATCCACCCTCCACCATTCAACACATCATAAACTTTTGACTGCACACATTTCCCCTCACTCCACCAGCAATCCACCCTCCACCATTCAACACATCATATACTTTTGACTGCACACATTTCCCCTCACTCCACCAGCAATCCACCCTCCACCATTCAACACATCATATATCATCGACACAGGGAACTATACATTTTATCCCTAATTGACAGATGGCGTCACGTGTGTCAATGACCATAGCAAACTAACAAACGCGATAGAGATCAGAGGATTAATGGGATTTTTTTTTGTTTGTGCACGGTTACATCACTTGAAAGTTAATGTGATGGTGTGTCTGTTGACAAGTGATGGTGTGTCTGTTGACAGGTGATGGTGTGTCTGTTGACATGTGATGGTGTGTCTGTTGACATGTGATGGTGTGTCTGTTGACATGTGATGGTGTGTCTGTTGACATGTGATGGTGTGTCTGTTGACATGTGATGGTGTGTCTGTTGACATGTGATGGTGTGTCTGTTGACATGTGATGGTGTGTCTGTTGACATGTGATGGTGTGTCTGTTGACATGTGATGGTGTGTCTGTTGACAAGTGATGGTGTGTCTGTTGACATGTGATGGTGTGTCTGTTGACATGTGATGGTGTGTCTGTTGACATGTGATGGTGTGTCTGTTGACATGTGATGGTGTGTCTGTTGACATGTGATGGTGTGTCTGTTGACAAGTGATGGTGTGTCTGTTGACATGTGATGGTGTGTCTGTTGACAAGTGATGGTGTGTCTGTTGACAAGTGATGGTGTGTCTCGACTTATGGGATGACAGTTTCTCCTCCATGGGAAGAGTCAGATCTTATCAACATATAGAGCTTGAGTCCCTTTTGCTCACATTGTCTGGAATGGTCATCTGAACAATCTGGAATGGTCATCTGAACAATCTGGAATGGTCATCTGAACAATCTGGAATGGTCATCTGAACAATCTGGAATGTTCATCTGAACAATCTGGAATGGTCATCTGAACAATCTGGAATGGTCATCTGAACAATCTGGAATTGTCATCTGAACAATCTGGAATGGTCATCTGAACAATCTGGAATTGTCATCTGAACAATCTGGAATGGTCATCTGAACAATCTGGAATTGTCATCTGAACAATCTGGAATGGTCATCTGAACAATCTGGAATGGTCATCTGAACAATCTGGAATGGTCATCTGAACAATCTGGAATGGTCATCTGAACAATCTGGAATGGTCATCTGAACAATCTGGAATGGTCATCTGAACAATCTGGAATGGTCATCTGAACAATCTGGAATGGTCATCTGAACAATCTGGAATGGTCATCTGAACAATCTGGAATGGTCATCTGAACAATCTGGAATGGTCATCTGAACAATCTGGAATGGTCATCTGAACATATACTCACCTAAACTAAGCGGCGTTTAAACTACATCGCCTGCCATGTTATTCTCAAAAGGGGGAGGTAGGCGTGAGTGGTGACAGGCGATGAGTATGAGGGAGTAGCATTTCCCACAATTCACCAAAGTTCGCGGTCGATATCGTGTCGGCGGGCGACATTGAAGGAGCAGCCAACCCCCCCACCCCTACCACTGAAAGGGTTCAGTTTAAGCGCCCAACACTTTACGGTAATCAGGTTTACGGTTTCCCCCGACAGCGCTTGGACATTGTTGGCGGGACCTTGGAAGTGATGTGTTGACTGGACATTGTTAGCGGGACCTTGGAAGTGATGTGTTGACTGGACATTGTTGGTGGGACCTTGGAAGTGATGTGTTGACTGGACATTGTTGGTGGGACCTTGGAAGTGATGTGTTGACTGGACATTGTTGGTGGGACCTTGGAAGTGATGTGTTGACTGGACATTGTTAGCGGGACCTTGGAAGTGATGTGTTGACTGGACATTGTTGGTGGGACCTTGGAAGTGATGTGTTGACTGGACATTGTTAGCGGGACCTTGGAAGTGATGTGTTGACTGGACATTGTTGGTGGGACCTTGGAAGTGATGTTGTTACTGGACATTGTTGGTGGGACCTTGGAAGTGATGTGTTGACTGGACATTGTTAGCGGGACCTTGGAAGTGATGTGTTGACTGGACATTGTTGGTGGGACCTTGGAAGTGATGTGTTGACTGGACATTGTTGGTGGGACCTTGGAAGTGATGTGTTGACTGGACATTGTTGGTGGAACCTTGGAAGTGATGTGTTGACTGGACATTGTTAGCGGGACCTTGGAAGTGATGTGTTGACTGGACATTGTTCAATGTGATTGTGTCAGTCACTTTTCGTTGGTACTATTTTCAAAACCGATCACATGCATAGAAGATTCACTTTAGATTATCACTGCTTGGAGTCCACCAATGTATCGAGGTGTAACAATAGAAACATCTAAGTTATACGGGAGTCCACCAATGTAACGAGGTGTGACAATAGAAACATCTAAGTTATCCAGGAGTCCACCAATGTAACGAGGTGTGACAATAGAAACATCTAAGTTATCCAGGAGTCCACCAATGTAACGAGGTGTGACAATAGAAACATCTAAGTTATCCAGGAGTCCACAAATGTAACGAGGTGTGACAATAGAAACATCTAAGTTATCCAGGAGTCCACCAATGTAACGAGGTGTGACAATAGAAACATCTAAGTTATCCGGGAGTCCACCAATGTAACGAGGTGTGACAATAGAAACATCTAAGTTATCCAGGAGTCCACCAATGTAACGAGGTGTAACAATAGAAACATCTAAGTTATCCAGGAGTCCACCAATGTAACGAGGTGTGACAATAGAAACATCTAAGTTATCCGGCCTTCAGGGGAAAGAGTTGTGCAATAACTCGCTTAAATAGCAAGGACCCCTCCCCCTTACAAAAAATAATTAATTACTGCATGGTAAAACAAAAATGGAATGAGATTGTAAAAATCACCATTGACATTGAAGAAGTGTGTGATTCAGAAACGGAAAAAGAGTGGACGAGTTATTGGCCCCTGGGCTGTCTCTGAGTCTAATGTTTCCAATTCACTCAGAAAAAAAACAACGCACATCAGAGGAAAAAAGACTGAAAATTGGAAATTATGCCTCTGAAACGCATAAAGCAATAACAATCAGTCTAATCACGTTGTCACGCCACACAATCTGTCCAAACACGTTGTCACGCCACACAATCTGTCCAAACACGTTGTCACGCCACACAATCTGTCCAAACACGTTGTCACGCCACACAATCTGTCCAAACACGTTGTCACGCCACACAATCTGTCCAAACACGTTGTCACGCCACACAATCTGTCCAAACACGTTGTCACGCCACACAATCTGTCCAAACACGTTGTCACGCCACACAATCAGTCTAATCACGTTGTCACGCCACACAATCTGTCCAAACACATTGTCACGCCAGATAGTATTAGTGTGTAGCATTGTCCTTTTTGGGTTAGCGATAGCTTTTTACTGCACAGATAGCAACAAACTTAGCGATAGCTTTTTACCGCACCGATAGCAACAAAGTTAGCGATAGCTTTTTACTGCACCGATAGCAACAAAGTTAGCGATAGCCTTTTACTACACCGATAGCAACAAAGTTAGCGATAGCTTTTTACTGCACCGATAGCAACAAAGTTAGTGATGCATCCTTGGACACGGGGCCTGTTGTCGGAGAATATCCACTTAAACGCTGACGTCATCTATGACGTCGGCAGTCACGTGGACGATGACGTTGTAAGGTCTAAACGATGCCGAACTCTTGGGGACGTGGATAAAGACAATGTGTATGATCACGGCGTTCTGAAACGAGCTTCGGAGTTGGAATAAGTAAATAAACGGGCTTATAAACGGTACGTCTTACCAACCCAGGGAGGGATCCACTCACCATACCAACCTATCGAGGGATCCATTCGCCAGCAGCCCTGAAATCCCCGGAGACCGGACGTCACCAGCTGGTAATGGCGCGAGCTTGACTCGGGCAGCGGAAGTTATTTACCACGTGTGCTAAAGTGTTGGTGGTAATACCGGAAAGGGTCTCTGTGTTATCTTTATTTTCTTTTTTAAAAGGACGGGCGTGGTAAAGTTGTTGGGTTAGGGACTGAAAAATAATATACAATGGACTTAGTAACAAAGGGTGTAAGAATAGTTTTCCCACTTTAATTTGAGGATTTATCACCGTGGATTTAAACACTGTTTCTATTTAGAACTAATCTTATGAATTGGAATCTCTTCACGAGCACTCAACTCACATTCGGTCTCCCACGCTCCTCTCCAATTCATTATTTCCTCACTCCCACGCACTAATTCCTCACTCCCTCTCCCACGCCCTAATTCCTCACTCCCGCTCCCACGCTAATAAAAATCCATTTAAGCTCCCGCTCCCTTATCCTTACTCTATTTCCCAAGACCACAATCAACACTTCATCTTCCACTCACTAAACCATAATCCATCTTCCACTCACTAAACCATAATCCATCTTCCACTCACTAAACCATAATCCATCTTCCACTCACTAAACCATAATCCATCTTCCACTCACTAAACCATAATCCATCTTCCACTCACTAAACCATAATCCATCTTCCACTCACTAAACCATAATCCATCTTCCCTATTATAACTTAAAAATCACCACACACACACAAACAAATAATAATAATTTTAAAAATCCCAACCTCTCGTCAATAATTGTATTTGAAGATTTAACGGCCACTTCTTTATCATTTTTTAAAAAGTCGTCTGGAAGTCCAACTATATGGTCATTGATAAAAGTTCCCATAGGAACCACAGTGCTTGGTCAGTCCCATTAAAACATGCATCATGTGTCATATTATAATTCTAACACAATGGCAGGAATATGAAGGAAGTGAACAAAAGAAATATAAAGAAGAGGCAGAAATTGGTGAACTCCAATGTGATGCTCACCAAAGAATGGAGCTGTGAGGAGTTTTAGAAACTTGAAGTATGTCTCACACACATATACCCCCACACCCCACACAAAGACTGAGAAAGTTGAAGTATGTCTCACACACATATACCCCCCACACCCCACACAAAGACTCATATCTTATCTGTTTACAGACGCTCCTTCTATACAGAAGATTATTGCGTCCTACGCTTATCTATGGTTTGTGTTTAGTCCTGCATTTTTATTAGAGATTTAAATGTTGATAAAGTGTTGGTTTTCCTGGATTCTTCAGGCAACCCATTCCACGCCCGAATTCCGGACGGGAAGAAGGAAAACTTGTATGTGTTTGTTCTTGCATACGGAATAAGAAAGGTGTTTTTATCCTTATGTCTATCTGAGGGTTGTATTAAGTTATCTTTGTGTTGTATTTCTAAATTAGAATTAATTGCTTTATGTATGATTACTACTTTGCTCTTGGTTCTTCTATCCTCTAGTGTTTCAAGGTTTAATGATTTAACTAATGGTGTTACTCTTGTCAGTTTCGAATATTCTCCAGTAATGAATCTGGCAGCTCTTTTTTGAATTTGTTCTAGTTTATCAATGTTTTCTTTGGTGGATGGGTCCCATACAGAAGATGCATATTCTAGTACAGGTCTCACCAAAGTGAGGTAGCATTTTAGTTTTATATCTCTATTACATTTGTTAAAGTTCCTTTTTATAAAGCCTAAGGTTTTGTTTGATTTTTTAATAACTTCATTGACATGGGGATTCCATGATAGTTTCTCATTTATTAAGACTCCTAAGTATTTTGCATCTTTAGTTTGGGTCAGTTCTTTTCCATGAATGTAATATTTTGAATTTATTTGTTTCTTTTTCTTTGTTACTCTTAACAGTTGACACTTTTCTGGGTGGAAAGACATACTCCAGTTAGTTTCCCATTTTATCAATTCATCTAAGTCTTTTTGTAAAATGTTGCTATCTTGTTCTGATTTAATTGTTCTATAGATTATACAATCATCAGCAAATAACCTAACTTTTGTACCTGTTGAGATGTTGTTGGGTAAATCATTTATATAAATTAAAAAGAGTAAGGGACCTAGCACAGTTCCTTGTGGAACTCCTGAGTTAACCTTTATTGGTGCAGATTTAGATCCATTAATTATTACAGTTTGCTCCCTGCCCAAAAGGAAGTCTTGGATCCAGTGATGTAAGGAACCTGAGATTCCAAAGTAGTTAAGTTTTTTAAGTAAACTAAGGTGGTGAACTTTGTCAAATGCTTTTGAGAAGTCTAGTAATATTGTATCTATTTGATCATTTTTGTCCAAGCCTTTTGATAGTTCATCTATTAAACCTATTAATTGTGTTTCACATGATCTGTTTTTTCTAAAGCCGTGTTGATGTGGGCATAGGGCATTATATTTGTCAAGGTGGTTAACTATTCTACTTTATATTATGTGTTCTAGTAATTTACAGGTGATACTAGTAAGTGATACAGGCCTGTAATTACCAGGGTCTGATTTATCCCCTTTCTTAAAGAGTGGAGTTACGTTAGCTAATTTCCAATCCTGGGGCACTTTACCCTGGTTTAGAGAGGCTTGAAAGAGAACTACAAGGATTGGGGTCAGTTCATTGCTTAGTTCTTTTAATAATCTTGCAGGCAAATCATCTGGGCCAGTAGCTTTGTTTATTTTTAAGTTTTTTAGGAGTGAATGTATACCTATCTCATCTACAGTTATGTTACCTATTTCCTCCATTTTATTTAAATTTATCAAAACTTCCTTGTCGCCTGAGGCAGAAAAAGATGATGCAAAAAATGTGTTAAGGATATTAGCTTTAGTTTCATTATCATTATAGGTTTTATTATTTGAGCCTTTTAGTGTGGCTATTCCTGAAGGTTCCATTTTTTTAGATTTGATAAAGGACCATAAGTTTTTATTGTTATCTTTGGTAATTACATTGTTTATATATTCATTTTGGAGGTTCCGACTAAGTTTTTGTGTCAAGTTTTTAATCTTTAAGTATTTTTTGTGTATCCTATATGAATAGGTAGCTTTATATTTCTTAAATAAGTTCTCTTTTAGTTTGCATAGCTTTTTCAATCTAGAATTGAACCAGCATTTGTTAATTTTATTTGATGTTAGTTTTGTTGGAACATTCTCATCCATTATAGTTTTTAGATTTGTTTTTATATCTTTCCAAATTTCTTCTACTGGGCTATTTGTGTTAAATTTACTTAGGAAAGTTTGTTGGAAGTTAGCCGCTGATTGGTGTAGTTTTATTGAATTACATTTATTCCAAAGATAGATTATTCTTCTAGGTATCTTAGACTCTGAGAAAGTTGAAGTCTGTCTCACACACATATACCCCCACATCCCACACAAAGACTCTGAGAATGTTGAAGTATGTCTCACACAGACGCTCCTTCTATACAGAAGATTATTGCGTCCTACGCTTATCTATGGTTTGTGTTTAGTCCTGCATTTTTATCAGAGATTTAAATGTTGATAAAGTGTTGGTTTTCCTGGATTCTTCAGGCAACCCATTCCACGCCCGAATTCCGGACGGGAAGAAGGAAAACTTGTATGTGTTTGTTCTTGCATACGGAATAAGAAAGGTGTTTTTATCCTTATGTCTATCTGAGGGTTGTATTAAGTTATCTTTGTGTTGTATTTCTAAATTAGAATTAATTGCTTTATGTATGATTACTACTTTGCTCTTGGTTCTTCTATCCTCTAGTGTTTCAAGGTTTAATGATTTAACTAATGGTGTTACTCTTGTCAGTTTCGAATATTCTCCAGTAATGAATCTGGCAGCTCTTTTTTGAATTTGTTCTAGTTTATCAATGTTTTCTTTGGTGGATGGGTCCCATACAGAAGATGCATATTCTAGTACAGGTCTCACCAAAGTGAGGTAGCATTTTAGTTTTATATCTCTATTACATTTGTTAAAGTTCCTTTTTATAAAGCCTAAGGTTTTGTTTGATTTTTTAATAACTTCATTGACATGGGGATTCCATGATAGTTTCTCATTTATTAAGACTCCTAAGTATTTTGCATCTTTAGTTTGGGTCAGTTCTTTTCCATGAATGTAATATTTTGAATTTATTTGTTTCTTTTTCTTTGTTACTCTTAACAGTTGACACTTTTCTGGGTGGAAAGACATACTCCAGTTAGTTTCCCATTTTATCAATTCATCTAAGTCTTTTTGTAAAATGTTGCTATCTTGTTCTGATTTAATTGTTCTATAGATTATACAATCATCAGCAAATAACCTAACTTTTGTACCTGTTGAGATGTTGTTGGGTAAATCATTTATATAAATTAAAAAGAGTAAGGGACCTAGCACAGTTCCTTGTGGAACTCCTGAGTTAACCTTTATTGGTGCAGATTTAGATCCATTAATTATTACAGTTTGCTCCCTGCCCAAAAGGAAGTCTTGGATCCAGTGATGTAAGGAACCTGAGTTTCCAAAGTAGTTAAGTTTTTTAAGTAAACTAAGGTGGTGAACTTTGTCAAATGCTTTTGAGAAGTCTAGTAATATTGTATCTATTTGATCATTTTTGTCCAAGCCTTTTGATAGTTCATCTATTAAACCTATTAATTGTGTTTCACATGATCTGTTTTTTCTAAAGCCGTGTTGATGTGGGCATAGGGCATTATATTTGTCAAGGTGGTTAACTATTCTACTTTATATTATGTGTTCTAGTAATTTACAGGTGATACTAGTAAGTGATACAGGCCTGTAATTACCAGGGTCTGATTTATCCCCTTTCTTAAAGAGTGGAGTTACGTTAGCTAATTTCCAATCCTGGGGCACTTTACCCTGGTTTAGAGAGGCTTGAAAGAGAACTACAAGGATTGGGGACAGTTCATTGCTTAGTTCTTTTAATAATCTTGCAGGCAAATCATCTGGGCCAGTAGCTTTGTTTATTTTTAAGTTTTTTAGGAGTGAATGTATACCTATCTCATCTACAGTTATGTTACCTATTTCCTCCATTTTATTTAAATTTATCAAAACTTCCTTGTCGCCTGAGGCAGAAAAAGATGATGCAAAAAATGTGTTAAGGATATTAGCTTTAGTTTCATTATCATTATAGGTTTTATTATTTGAGCCTTTTAGTGTGGCTATTCCTGAAGGTTCCATTTTTTTAGATTTGATAAAGGACCATAAGTTTTTATTGTTATCTTTGGTAATTACATTGTTTATATATTCATTTTGGAGGTTCCGACTAAGTTTTTGTGTCAAGTTTTTAATCTTTAAGTATTTTTTGTGTATCCTATATGAATAGGTAGCTTTATATTTCTTAAATAAGTTCTCTTTTAGTTTGCATAGCTTTTTCAATCTAGAATTGAACCAGCATTTGTTAATTTTATTTGATGTTAGTTTTGTTGGAACATTCTCATCCATTATAGTTTTTAGATTTGTTTTTATATCTTTCCAAATTTCTTCTACTGGGCTATTTGTGTTAAATTTACTTAGGAAAGTTTGTTGGAAGTTAGCCGCTGATTGGTGTAGTTTTATTGAATTACATTTATTCCAAAGATAGATTATTCTTCTAGGTATCTTAGACTCTGAGAAAGTTGAAGTCTGTCTCATACACATATACCCCCACATCCCACACAAAGACTCTGAGAATGTTGAAGTATGTCTCACACACATATCCCCCCCACACACACACACCAAACACATGGACTCTATAAAGTACAAGATTTATTTAAAAAATATCAATAAGCAGGTACTGAAATTAAGGTAAGCCGGATTCCTCAAAAAATGTTTATCATGTTTAAGAAATAATTCAACATGTTCTTCCTAGTTCAGTTATTTGTCTTCAAAAACTCAGCAACACTTTTTACTACTCTTTTACCAGAAGCATGTCAAAATTGAAACACTTTTCAGATTTTCACAGATGGACTGAAAATTTTGAAAAATGCCTCTCTTTAAGTAATCATTAATTTTGATTAAAGCCAAAAATTATAATTTATGTCACCAGTGTATCACCCGTCAAAAATGACGGAAGTTTTCAAAATAAATACACATCAGAGTAAAAAAATAACGTAATACAGAACGTTCATTTATTTTATTTATTTTTATTTGATTCATTTATTATCATATTGAACAATTTTATGCGGAACGTTCGAAAAGTGTTATTTTTGGTGCCGTAATTTGGTGCGCACTATAAACCAAAATCGATCGCAGCACCACCTAACAGCATTACATTACATTACAACCATACATACAGACAACGGGAATTATGTATATTGATAAGTAACACTAATTAAACGTTTCTGGTTGAAAATCTAAATAAACACCGGAATGTCTCCTTTATATGTCTGTTGACATTATTTGGTTCTAGTGGTTAGCGGGTCTATTTGACAATATAACCAGCCGAGCTGAACAATCATTCACATGGAACTGAGGTAACTGGTATGAACAAAATGGTATTGACAAGGAATGACATTATCGGATATCAGTGTTCATTAAGTTTCCACCATTGTAGAGGGTTAATGGATTCAGGAACTTTCCTCTCTATTTGGTAATGCAGTAATTCATCAGAAGAGCTGTCGTAATTTTCTGTCTCTGAGTCAGACTCCATTACTGCGATTAGCTTAATAAGCTTTTCATTTGGTTTGATAAGTATGCGAAGTGTTAGAACCATGGTAGGCAAACGATTTCTCACAATGGATACAATAAACTTTATCAACATTTGAACATTCCCGTCAGTCAATAATTTAAAACCAAAATGTTCGTGTAATCGTCAGGAAATTTGTTATTATTTATCGGCTGCTATTTATAATTTATTTTTTATTTTACATATTGACTTCCAATAATTTCTAAGTGATGGGTCGATTAATCGTTAAAAACAATTTAATCATTAAAAAAATTTAACAATTAATCGAGAAATTAATCGTTAATTTCCGCAACCATAATTTATGAATAGTTTTATTATTGTGTAACCACTACTCGAATGACCGGGCGATTAGGTGCCGGCTACATTAACTGATGACCGCCATGCGCCGGTGTCATGGCAGACAGACATTAGAATGTCTGGGTTTGTTTGAGTATGTTTGTTGGAGGAGATAACTCGGCCACACTTCAAACCAGCACTCTGTCTTCATCATGTGAGAGTTGGTCATGATAGCATCGATCTTCCTTATCGGGTGTTTCAGCCACACACCGCAGTGGATCTCAAACCGTCTAGATCAGTGGTTCCTAACCTTTTGGGGTCAATGCACCCCTTCAGATTCCCAAAAAAGTTCATGCACCCCCTCGTGAAACTTGCAGAAAATGCATAATAAACTATGTTTATTTTAGGCACACAACAGTTTTTACCATAGGCAACAGGGAATTTAGTGAGAGATCTGCTGCTTCTTATGATCAATCAGCGATTTAAATATGGGGACTGTTTTGGACAAAGCAACTCTCATGTCATCCTCTGCATTCAACTTATTCCTTTCCTTGGTTTTAATCGTCAAAGGTGTGGAGAATCCTGCTTCACGGAGATAGATTGTGGCAAATGGAAGGAGAGTCAGTACTGCCCTCTTGGCTAGTTGTGGGTAGGAATCTAGCTGGGCGCACCAAAATTCAATCAAGGTATTGCAACTTAAGGCACTCCTCAGTACTTCTCTGGTTCTTAAATCAATCAGGTCATCTTTAGCAAGGTCACTGTCATCAATGTTGTCCAGGTTACAGAGAAAAGGATTGCGAATCCAAAGGTCTTTCATAGCAATTTCTTTACAGAAATACCCATCAAAGGACTTTTGCAATGTTGAAAGGTGCTTTGAAATTTCCCCTTTGATGTTGTCAGGCAGTGATTCCTCAGTGCTTCCTTCTGCACCAGATATTACAACTTCATCCAAGAGTGGAAAGTTGGCCAAGTTGGACTTTTCTAGTCGTCGTTGGAATAGTGGCACTTTGTTAAGGAAGGCTTGCAATCTCTCAGAAGCATCCATTACAGTCACAGCAGGTCCTTGGAGAGATGTGTTCAAATCATTCAAGATGGAGAAGATGTCAGCCAGGTATGCCAAGTAATGAATGAAATTTGGACAGTCAAACTTGTCAGCAAGGTCACTCTCTTTTTCTCGCAAGAAAATGGCAAGCTCCACTATCAGTTCTACTAACCGAGAAATTATCCGTCCCCTGGACAACCAGCGCACCTCAGTGTGGTAGAGCAGAACTTCATGCTCAGAGACCACCTCCTGACAGAACAACTTGAAGAGGCAGTTGTTCAAGGCATGTAAGTGGATAAAATTTACAACTCGGACTGCAGTAGAAAGAATTGACTTCAAGGTTGGAGGTAGAGTTTTGCATGCCAGGGCCTGACGATGATGGATACAGTGTGTAGTGACAATATCTGGAACTTATTTCTTTACCAGTGCTGATAATCCTGACTTATTACCGAGCATGGAGAGAGCACCGCCTGTCCAAATTGAAGAAATTCTTGAAGTCCAGTAAAACTGGTTTTCAGTGAAGAATGCCCTGACTAGCTGCAGCACATCACCAGCTTTAGTAGTAGCTAGGAGTGGCTTACAAAAGAGAAATTCCTCCTTCAGCAATCCACTGAGAACATATCTCAGAAATACAAGAATCTGACTGCATTGTGCTACATCAGTGAATTCATCCAGCTGCATGCTAAATGGAAAAGGACTGCTTCTCATCTCACACAAGGCTTGATCCAGAATGTCTGCAGCCATGTCACTAATCCTGGAATGAATAGTGTCATTGGACAAAGTAACTTTTTCAACCTGCTTCCTCTGCTAGTAACCACACATCAGTTCCACCAACTCCAGAACACAAGGCTTCACCTAAATTCTCCAATGGTGTGGGGCTTCTTGTTCGTTGCAATAAGATATGCAACCTTGAATGATGCCTCCAGTGCAGGTTTCTGTGACAAAGAAAATCCAAGCTTGGGTAAGGTACCTGAGGACAAGTAGCGAGCTCTCTTCTGCTTGAAGACCTCAACAATTTCCTTGGAATTGGATAGATGGACTTTCTCCAAGTGCTCTCGGAGTCTAACAGGCTTCATGTTGTCTTTGCACAGGACTTTTCCACAGAGGAAGCACTGAGTCTTTTGTGTTCCATTTCTCTCTCTTTTTCTTTATTATTTATTAACGATTTTGAAGGGGTGGTGACAATCGGAAAGTCGTACCAGTCACAGGCAAAATTTTAACTGACGAAGTTGATGTTTTTAATGACCGGAATTGGATGCTCAACTCAAGATTTTAGGTTTCAATGACGAATATTGGCTTACAATTACGCTTTTAAG
Organism: Ampullaceana balthica; assembly: GCA_944989445.1. NCBI lineage: Eukaryota > Metazoa > Mollusca > Gastropoda > Lymnaeidae > Ampullaceana > Ampullaceana balthica. The sequence goes on along the minus strand of CALYLW010000335.1, from coordinate 42,703 downwards.
ACCTTTGCAGCGTACCGAGCAATAAAAGTGAAGGGAAAAAATCCCAACGTTTACATCCGTTTAAAACAGTGAGAGGGTCACCGGAAGACATATATCTGATATATTTGATGAAGTATTTGATGACTTAATTAAATAATTTTTATAAAAGTGTGACTTAAAACACGAAATTCCAAGGAACACGTAGAGCGAACCGTTCATTTTGCGAAAAAGTTTTTCCGTCAATTTTCGACACGCGCTGAACGATGCGCGAACGAGTAGGTTGTATATGGGCGCCCTTTAACACGGCATGCCTTGCTTATGGTTTATATTTTCAGATTATCAGTTTTCCTTTCTTTTTTTCCCTTCTTCTTTTTTTTTCTTCATCTTTTTCTTTTTTTTCTCTCTGAATGGTTCATGCACCCCCTGGAACATGCTCATGCACCCCTTGGGGGTGCATGCACCACTTGTTAGGAACCCCTGGTCTAGATTGCAAGGACTCCATGAAATGTCTATTTTGGAGGGGAAAAATCAAGACGCGAATGCCATTATGAATGCGCCAAATGTTAAGTCGCACAGTTTCTCTTTCTTTCGATTTCATTTGAAGCAATTACGTCGGTGTAAGCCTAAACTACTTGCACATAAGCCAAGACGCTTACGTGCCTGTCTTAGAGCGTAACATTCAACAAGGAAGCAGTGGTATTAATTTTTTACTCGTGGTGTAAAATTCCACACACAACTCGTAACATTTTCTTGTTAGCCTGTCACGTACATGGGTAAGTACGTAACATTACTAGCTAAGGTCTTGACAGAACTAGGTCGTAACATTCAGAGATTTTGTCGACCCCATTCATCGTTTGTTGCAGCTATTCTCACCTCTGTAACAAGCGGGTACTTTTGTGAGCTATCGTTGCACAATATTACTAAAAGTTCGTTCAACATCATGTCGCCTTTTCGCCTTCAACTCGAGAACCGTTCTTCAAACAGTTTTCCTGCTGATTTGACAGACTGATGCTGATGCTGCTACAAAACAGACCACTAAGCTTGCAGAAAACTATTTAATGTAAAGGCCAAAAAACTTCCTGACGATAATATTGCGTGTGGGGAACAAGTCAGGCTAAGGCCGTTTCGGGTGGCGCGTAGATGGGTGGGGGAAGGACGGTGGGGGAAAAAATGGGAAGTTGGGGGTCTCCAGTGCTAGGCCAAGTCAAGTGTCTCCTGGACGTTAGGAAGGACGTGTTCAACGACTCAATACATTTCCTGACTGTTGTGACGTGTTGCGTGATGGCCTCAAACTTCTGGAAGAACAAGATACTTGGGAGAAGGTAAACAAATACAACAAACAAATACAACAAACAAATACAACAAACTAAGCATCAATAACAGAGGTACTGAACATGGAAGTGGTGTTTATAATTAGCTACTATATTTTCCGATGTATTTGTTTGATATTTAATCTGTAAAAATTGAAACCTTAGAACTTCAATAAATGACGTGAAATAGTTTCACAGTTTTGATGAATCCCAAAGTGTAGAGTACATAGAATCTCAAAGTTAAGGGCACCTAAACTCTCAATGTCTAGTGCTCCGCGGAGTCTCAAAGATGAGTTCACCTAGAGAAATTTGCAGGCACAGAGAAAGTAAACATAATGTTAAACTCTGATGTCCACCAACTCAACCAAAATAAATCAGGTGTATGAAATACCGTTATCTATAGTCAATGTGGTGGATTCTGATTTTGGCACGGCGTGATTCTTGACGACATTGTCGTCACATAATAAGGCGTATCAAAAAGAGATCTAAAGTTTTCGGTTGACTGGGAAATTAACAATACTCTACGACCACGCTCCTACCAATCACTAACGACGTCGAAAACATAAGGTGCGTTAATTCGATAACAACCACATAATCTCTGTATAGAAGTAGCGTCTGTAATAGATAAGATAAGATAAGATAGGATAAGATGAGATGAGATAAGATAAGATAAGATGTGATAAGATAATATAAGATAAGATGACATGAGATAAGATAACATAAGTTACGATAGGATAAGATGAGATGAGATAAGATGAGATAATATGAGATGAGATAATATAAGATAAGATGAGATGAAATAAGATAAGATAAGAAAACCTGAACTTATTTCCAGACTTCTACCCTCCCTGCTTGCTCCCCTCCCCTCCAGGACTTCACAACCCCCCCACCTCCGTTGACCCTCCCAGTGCCCCCATTGAACCCCCACCCCTCTTAAGTAACTTTCCAACCTTGCCTCACACCCAAGGTCAATGGTTTTCTATAGCGTTCAATAATGGCGTTCACTTATCAGTCTGATCTATCTACAAAAAATGATGCCGCTGATGCATCTCAATTTGAGGTCTGTTGAGCGCTGCATGAAAGAGAAAAGTTACAAACGACCCTGCGCGCCAGCGGTTCTGGTACTATGGTGCACAGACACATTGATGTGTCCAAGAGAACGTGGGTCTCTGAGATTCATTAGTTGTATAGATGACCATTTGATGACCTCCTGGGTTACACCTACATGCCATGCAGTATTTCGGAAATGGTGATTCTTCCAGCTAAAAAAAAATCCCTACGTTTGACTCGGCGCTACTTACAACCCTGTGGAGCGATATCCCCAAGTTTGAGAACCACTGCTCTAAAGTAAAGCAAAGGGAGGGAATCGATGTGTTGGATGTTTCAATGACACGATTGTGTGACATGAACACCAAGAGACACACTACATCATGTCAGTGCCTGACACGAATACCTTGAAGTGAAACGTGATCAGACTTCAAACCGAATGCTTTAAAAAGTTGGAAGATTAAAGAATTGAGTTGAGTTTCTTTTAAAAAATCAAACTTTCATACGTACAGAATAAAATGGGGAGCCATCTCTATTTGAACAGTCAATAGATGAGCGTAAGCAATTTTCACTGCTTTGCCCTTACACAGTTACGGTCGTATTTCAGTCCTTAAGATGGTGTGCGTTAATCTTATTTTATGCGTTACAGACTCTACTTCTCTGCAGAAGATTATTGCGTCGTACTCTTATCCTTATCTAGACTCTCATTTTTTTTAAATAAGAGTTTTAAATGTTTATTTATGGTGTGTTGGTTTTGCTGGTTGGTTCAGGCAACCCATTCCAAGCCCTAAGATCAGATGAGAAGAAGTATGAATTGAAATTAAATCCTATCGCCAATGGAAAGATAGAAATGTTTTCATCCCTTTGTCTGAGTGTTTCTTAGATTGCCGTGTTGTATTTCTAATTTAGAATTCAATGCCTTGTGTAGTATTACTACTTTACTCTCTGTTCTTCTGTCCTATAGTGGTTCTAGTGGACTCTGAGACCAGGGTCACGTGAGATCTAACTACACGTCATTCCCCCCGTGCCAACGTCTGCCTCACTTACCGACGATTGTACTTCGTTATCTCGTTGAGCGTCCCTCGTTCTAAAGACGTGCCTCAACTCCAGCATTTAGCATCCAGACGGTTAAATTAATTGAAAAATATGTTTGTGTGTGCGCGTGTGTGTGCGTGTGTGTGTATTTGTGTGAGTGCGTGTGTGTGTATGTGTGTGTATGTGTGTGTGTGTGTGTGTGTATGTGTGTGTGTGTGTGTGTCTGTGTGTGTGTGTGTGTGTGTGTGTGTGTGTGTGTGTGTGTGTGTGTGTGTGTGTGTGTGTGTGCGCGTGTGTGTGTGTGTGAGTGACGGCAGGAACTGGGCAAAGAAAATAATAAAAGTTTTTAAAAACATATTTTTTTAATTCTCAAGGGATAACAAATTACATGTAGATGGAGATGAGCGATATTTTGTTTAAACAATGAATTATTACATAACTTTTTAATCATTTATGATTCATTCACTGTGTTAACCAACGCATAGTGTTAATAATAGTATTAATTAGACCCTGCAAAATTTACTAAATTTTTAGGGTCAAATAAATATGTCTTCATAGAAAATAAATAAATATATTTGAGAATTACCGAATATACCAAAATTCTTTTCAAAAAGTGTGTGTGTGTGTGTGTTATTGTGTGTGTGTGTGTGTGGGATGTGGGGAGCAGGAGTGGAGGAATAAACAAAAACTATCTATTGTAGGATCTGGGACTGGTCCAAGTGGCGGTCTGGGCTGGTAATTGTTATTTTCGGGTTTAATTTATTTTGACACACCTGTACCTATTGAAGCGCACCCTGCACACCCACACGTGTACCTATGGAGCGCACCCTGCGCACCTACACGTGTACCTATTGGAGCGCTTATTTTAAACGTTTATTTTATAACATGCAGCTTATTAGCATCATTTAGCAACAACACCAGCAGGGACAAGCACAAGTAATTAACAGAGAAGTCAGAATTGATTTTTGGAAGGTCAAATAGAGCTGCGGAAATTAACGATTAATTAATCAATTAATTGTTTAAAATTTTAATCGATTAAAATTAATGTGTTCGATTAAAATTCGATTAAAATATAAGAAAATATTTCTAACATTTTTTTTCTTCAATTTATTAATAATTTATATTTTTTGTTACTTACATACTTTTCCCTCGTATTATTATATTTATTTAGACGTGCATACGTGAACAAAATGGGTTTTCTTCCTTATTTCTTGCATAGCAGAAAGTTTTCGCAGTGTTACGTCACAAAATTTGGGAGCCAAGGAATTACCGCGATTTAAACAATTTCGCAAAATAGTGAATCGCGACTTAACGGGATCTATAGATGCGTTATAAAAAATATAATTAATCGAAATGAATCGATTAATCGATTATTTTTTCCAGATTAATCGAAACAAATTTTTTATAATCAGTACCATCCCTAAAGATCATACATACTCTGTGTACTTTCCACACCAAAACGTAATTGGTTTCTTGTTGTTATGGTTGTTTGTTTTTAAATCCTTTATATTAACTTGTGGTGTCTGTTAGAGCCCTTGATACTTGATTGCTTGCCGAAAAAACTTTGGATCGATTTTTTAACCCACTTCCTTAACCCACTTAGTCCTCTTTTTTGTTTTATTATGCCCTACTTTTGGTGTCCAAGTATCTGGCAACCCTAAGCATGACACGCAGACAGCAATACAAGAATACCTTCCATAAGTCTAGAGTATGCCAGCACATACCACCAAGATTTAACAAATGCCCAGACAGGCACGCAGACCTTTTGCTTTGTCTGATCATGATCTGTTATGTTGTATTTCCAACACTCATCTCATACACGTTCCAGCGGCGTGGCTATCACAGAGCTCCACCCCTGATTGGATGTTTAGTTATATCCAACACTCCTCTCGTACACGTTCCAGCGGCGTGGCTATCACAGAGCTCCGCCCCTGATGGGATGTTTAGTTATTTCCAACACTCCTCTCATACACCTTCCAGCGGCGTGGCTATCACAGAGCTCCGCCCCTGATGGGATGTTTAGTTATGTCGCCAGCTGTGTTTATCTGTGTGTAAATGTCCCACAACTTGTCGTCGTCATTTCTACCCGTGTCATGGGATCAGTTCCAATGTGCTGTAGTGGGAGGGAGAAGTGCTTGTAAGTTAACACGTCCTCAACTAGCAGCAGTGAGGTTAGCATCACTTGGAGTAATAGGGCACGATGCCTACTCCAAAAAGTAAGGTTAGCATCACTTGGAGTAATAGGGCACGATGCCTACTCCAAAAAGTGAGGTTAGCATCACTTTGAGTAATAGGGCACGATGCCTACTCCAAAAAGTGAGGTTAGCATCACTTTGAGTAATAGGGCACGATGCCTACTCCAAAAAGTAAGGTTAGCATCACTTGGAGTAATAGGGCACGATGCCTACTCCAAAAAGTGAGGTTAGCATCACTTGGAGTAATAGGGCACGATGCCTACTCCAAAAAGTGAGGTTAGCATCACTTGGAGTAATAGGGCACGATGCCTACTCCAAAAAGTGAGGTTAGCATCACTTGGAGTAATAGGGCACGATGCCTACTCCAAGCCCACTAAAAACAATGGCATCGTTAGGGTGAGACTACGATTGCACGCAGAGGCGTTACTAAGGGGTGCAGAAAGCACCGGGTGACGCCATCGTAATGGGTGACACTAAGGTGTTAAAGTATGCATGTGCCCGTTATTCGCACTGGCAGACTTGGAGGAGGTCTATGTGTTAAAGTATGCACGTGCCCGTTATTCGCACTGGCAGACTTGGAGGAGGTCTATGTGTTAAAGTATGCACGTGCCCGTTATTCCCACTGGCAGACTTGGAGGAGGTCTATGTGTTAAGATGTGAGAGGTCAACACCACAAACTAACGCATTGAGTGACACCCACCCTAGTGACGCCTCTGATCGCACGTCTTTCGGGGGATTAGAAAGGCATCTAGGCGAATGTACCCCCCTCCCCATTACCATTCCTACGCCACAGGCTACAGCACTTTTTGAAGAAAATAATCTTCATCTGGTGTTAATCTTACCCCCATCTCTTTGACTGACCTTTGCAGATAGAGTAATTCACACCCATACAGAAAAAAGCATTTTGTTTAATTCATGTAAATCCTTAGGCCTTAGATAATCCTTTTTGAATGGCAAAAGACGCTAGGATTACAGATATATAAATATAAGGTCTGTTGTTTTGCACTCTATCAACATATGAACTTTATCAACACATGAACTCTATCAACATATGAACTCTATCAACACATGAACCTATCAACACATGAACCTATCAACACATGAACTCTATAAACACATGAACTCTATAAACACATGAACCTATCAACACATGAACTCTATCAACACATGAACTCTATCAACACATGAACTCTATCAACATATGAACTATATCAACACATGAACTCTATCAACACATGAACTTTATCAACATATGAGCTATATCAACACATGAACTCTATCAACACATGAACTCTATCAACACATGAAGTCTATCAAAATATGAACCTATCAACACATGAACTCTATAAATTATGAACTCTATCAACACATGAACTCTATCAATATATGAACCTATGAACACATGAACTCTATCAACACATGAACTCTATCAACATATGAACTCTATCAACACATGAACTCTATCAACACATGAACTCTATCAACACATGAACTCTATCAACACATGAACTCTATCAACACATGAACTCTATCAACACATGAACTCTATCAACACATGAACTCTATCAACACATGAACTCTATCAACACATGAACTCTATCAACACATGAACTCTATCAACACATGAACTCTATCAACACATGAACTCTATCAACACATGAACTCTATCAACGCATGAACTCTATCAACACATGAACTCTATCAACACATGAACTCTATCAACGCATGAACTCTATCAACACATGAACTCTATCAACGCATGAACTCTATCAACGCATGAACTCTATCAACGCATGAACTCTATCAACGCATGAACTCTATCAAACGCATGAACTCTAGCTATTGCCCATCCTCCAGTTGATCCTGATCTATAAGTGTTGGGCGGTTCTTTTGAGTAAAATGAATTTCCGTCTTTTTTTAAAAATTGCCTGCCTGCTAATAGATTCTAGAGGAGACATTTAATATCCCAGAGAGTGGACAGAGATTTCAATCTTGGGATCCCATTGAGACAAACTTAAATCGCTTATGATAAAAAAAAATCGGTTAAAAGGTATCGAGAGATTATATTGAAAATCGGAGTTATCAAGAATATTTCCATCTAAAATTGTTTCCTTTTGTCTGGAACCAACCCTCCCCCCCCAACCCAACCATTTTTTCTCCAGGGATCCCGCTAAACATTAAGTACATAAAAGACTTCAAGGAATTTGTTTGTTCCCCATAAAATTCTTCCCTTGTTTCATCAATATATTTTATTGTTAGTTGATGTTTTTTTTTATATTTCTTAAAATTTCCAGCAAACAACAGATTGTCACAAATTGTCACTTTGTGCAAGGGAATTACTTTCTCTGAATGACTAGACCTGGACCTAGACCTAGACCTAGACGTACACTTAGACTTAGACCTAGACGTAGACCTACACGTAGACCTAGACCTAGTAACAAAGCATAAATTCGAAACTAAAGTTGGCTACAAGTTGTAATAAACATGATATTGTAAACATGCAGCGGATTCAAAGCTTGAATAATCGACCTGTAGAGAATGCAATACTCAAAAATATGTTATTGTATGTATTATATCTACGAGTGGTCAGTGTTTGTATTTGACTCACGCCTGAAAAGCATATTAGAAAGGTATCGATTACCTCGGATGTGCAGTAGGCAATGGCGATACTAGAACCAAACGATTCCAGCATAAACGAAAAACTCGTTTTCCCAGAATAATAAAATTTACGAGAAATACGAAATTCAAAACACAACCAATAATCCTTGGTACAAACTGCTTTTAAATATTTGGTATCGCACACATTTCCAACAGAGATCTTTTTTTTTCTTTCCACTAACAAAATCCCATCACTTTCCACCTTGGTCCATCAGATTAGTCCAATCTCTACAAAACTCAGACACTTCCGGTTCTGTCCCCAGATGTTAATTGGCCGATTACTGACGCCTGAACTCTGGAACGGCTCGAGAGGGGGAGCAAGGGTAGGTTCTCTCCAATACACCCCCTCCCCTTTAACTTACCTCACCCTCTCGTTGTTGTCCTAACCCGTCGTTAGTCGGGGTGTTCGTTTACTGTCGGTTTTAAACATCGGGTCGTCTGCTAAAACTGGCTCAGCAGCCGATGTCAGACCACGTCGGTTGGTGGTCGTTAAGTTAACTGGGAGAGGTACTCACCAGCCCCCCACCCCCACCCCCCTCTCTTATTTTAACGGACAGATCTAAAAAACCAGATCGTTTTTGAATATTTAAAACCGACCATTCAAACATTATAATGACGTACTCTATGCATGTTCCTGGCACTTTTGAAACTACTGAGCCTAACTTTAGATAAAGAATAAAATAATCCCCTTCCGCCCCTTTTCCGATTAACAAAATAAAAATAATAATAAATAAATAAATAAATAAATAAACAAATAAAAATAAATCAAGTTTTCACCTTCAGAAACCTTTAAAAACAGTCATGAATGAGAAGTCATTATTAGAAAAGCAAACGTTCACCTTAAAACCTGACCAGCTGTCTTAAGTTCTAAAATCTAAAGTCAAGCATAAAAAAGTCAATGGCTCTTAAATGAACATGACGAATGGTTATTTTTAAAACCGCCTTTAATGTCTTTTATTTCATCCCTAGATTTATTTTCAATAGACGGAACGAAAGGTAAAATAATACCGTTCCGGTTTCCAACTTTGTCGTCTCATGACAGGAGGCGATAACCGTAGATCCTAATTTAACATCTCCTCCGACGGCCCTCGACATACTCTTGACATCTATAGGAATTACACGGTGGAACGAACGGACGCGAGCGAGAGAGAGCCAGAGAAAGAGAGAGGCAGAGACAGAGAAAGAGAGAGCCAGAGAAAGAGAGAGAGACAGAGAAAGAGAGAGACCGAGAAAGAGAGAGATAGAGAAAGAGAGAGACAGAGAAAGAGAGAGACAGAGAAAGAGAGAGCCAGAGAAAGAGAGAGACAGAGAAAGAGAGAGACAGAGAAAGAGAGAAACAGAGAAAGAGAGAGACAGAGAAAGAGAGAGGCAGAGAAGGAGAGAGAGAAAGAGAGAGACAGAGAAAGAGAGAGACAGAGAAAGAGAGAGCCAGAGAAAGAGAGAGACAGAGAAAGAGAGACAGAGAAAGAGAGAGACAGGGAGAGAGAGAGACAGAGAAAGAGAGAGGCAGAGAAAGAGAGAGAGAAAGAGAGAGGCAGAGAAAGAGAGAGGCAGAGTAAGAGAGAGACAGAGAAAGAGAGAGACAGAGAAAGAGAGAGGCAGAGAAGGAGAGAGACAGAGAAAGAGAGAGGCAGAGAAAGAGAGAGGCAGAGAAAGAGAGAGACAGAGAAAGAGAGAGGCAGAGAAAGAGAGAGCTGAATTTATGGGGGAAGGGGGAGTCTAGGGGGTGAAGGGTGGGACATGCTAAGTGGGCACTCATCTGAAGATCCCACACAACGATCAGTAAGAGGTCTAAACGTTTTACGGCGGCCGACATGGCCCTGGTGATGGGGAGGCTAGAGGGTGTGTCAGGGAGGGGGCCAGGGTGGTTGAGTGGCGTACACTGGGATCAATATGCCGCGAAGGATAAACTGGGAATAAATTGGCAATAAATTGAGGTTTAAATGCTTTATGTCATAGATAAAGAGAAGGGGACAATTTTTATTTTTTTAATGTTAAATTGATAGTGTTGCCAAGACGTTTGTGAGTGGAAACAAAAAGGAGAAAAAAATTGTGAAGCTACGGATAGATAGATATTTGTTTTTGATTGGTTAATGTTACATGTAGCATTGACAGGAAGTGCGTCAATTAAGAGAATGTTTAGGAAAGTAATGAGAGGAATATGAACAAGAGGGTTTGAGAGTACAAAATGTTTACGTCATTATGGCTGCGATATGCTACAACGTTTCGTACACAGCACTTGGCGATATCCTTTTATGTAAAAATACTTATTTTATTTGGACTATATCACTAGAACCTGTGTGGCTACATCACTAGAACCTTTTGGGCTACATCACTAGAACCTGTGTGGCTACATCACCAGAACCTGTGTGGCTACATCACTAGAACCCGTGTGGCAACATCACCAGAACCTGTGTGACTACAAGGCTTAAAGCTTTAAATCTAAACGACTATTACCATTGGAGCTACACCACTAGAACCCATGTGGCAACATCACCAGAACCTGTGTGACTACAAGGCTTAAAGCTTTGAATCTAAACGACTATTACCATTGGAGCTACACCACTAGAACCCGTGTGGCTACATCACTAGAACCTGTGTGGCTACAAGCTATGAATCTAAACGACTATTACCATTGGAGCTACATCACTAGAACCTGTGTGACTACAAGGCTTAAAGCTTTGAATCTAAACGACTATTACCATTGGAGCTACACCACTAGAACCCGTGTGGCTACATCACTAGAACCTGTGTGGCTACAAGCTATGAATCTAAACGACTATTACCATTGGAGCTACATCACTAGAACCCGTGTGGCTACATCACTAGAACCCGTGTGGCTACATCACTAGAACCCGTGTGGCTACATCACTAGAACCCGTGTGGCTACATCACTAGAACCCGTGTGGCTACATCACTAGAACCCGTGTGGCTACATCACTAGAACCCGTGTGGCTACATCACTAGAACCTGTGTGACTACATCACTAGAACCTGTGTGACTACAAGTCTTAAAGCTATGAATCTAAACGACTATTACCGTTGGAGCTACATCACTAGTATCTATGAAACCAGGCTTCTTAATTCACTGGGACTAGATCAGTTTGTAAACGATTACCGCGCCACTTGGCGGCCATTTCTTAGGTTTTTTTTAAAAGAGAATAATAATCGATAACTTATCTTTTACCGGATGTTCTTCTTTCTCTCCCCTTTTTGGGTGATGGGGTGAGGGTGTGATGGGGTGAGAGTGTGATGGGGTGAGGGTGTGATGGGGTGAGGGTGTGATGGGGTGAGGGTGTGATGGGGTGAGGGTGTGATGGGGTGAGGGTGTGATGGGGTGAGGGTGTGATGGGGTGAGGGTGTGATGGGGTGAGGGTGTGATGGGGTGAGGGTGTGATGGGGTGAGGGTGTGATGGGGTGAGGGTGTGATGGGGTGAGGGTGTGATGGGGTGAGGGTGTGATGGGGTGAGGGTGTGATGGGGTGAGGGTGTGATGGGGTGAGGGTGTGATGGGGTGAGGGTGTGATGGGGTGAGGGTGTGATGGGGTGAGGGTGTGATGGGGTGAGGGTGTGATGGGGTGAGGGTGTGATGGGGTGAGGGTGTGATGGGGTGAGGGTGTGATGGGGTGAGGGTGTGATGGGGTGAGGGTGTGATGGGGTGAGGGTGTGATGGGGTGAGGGTGTGATGGGGTGAGAGTGTGATGGGGTGAGGGTGTGATGGGGTGAGGGTGTGATGGGGTGAGGGTGTGATGGGGTGAGGGTGTGATGGGGTGAGGGTGTGATGGGGTGAGGGTGTGATGGGGTGAGGGTGTGATGGGGTGAGGGTGTGATGGGGTGAGGGTGTGATGGGGTGAGGGTGTGATGGGGTTAGGGTGTGTGTTGGTTAAAGATTTTACTCTAAATGTAAAACGTCAGGGGCGCCAAACTTGTCGATTTTCAGAATGTGTGCTAATATATATATATATATAGTGGTACCTCGAGATACGAATGCTTGAAGATACGAAAAATCTAAGATACGAGAGGCCTCTCCAAGAATTTTTCGATCCAAGATACGAAAAAAATCCCAAGATACGAAAAACGCGCAGCTGACAACAGTGGGCATCACGTGACTTCATTCAACGCGTCACCTACAATTCTAGCGCAGTACAATGACATGTGCCTGACTCGTTTCAGAAACATTGTAAAACTTGCAGTCAAGAACAAGCTTCCTACCATCAACATTTGCTAACAGAACATTAGTAAGCGAAGAACAGAACATTAGTAAGCGAAGAACAGAACATTAGTAAGCGAAGAACAGAACATTAGTAAGCGAAGAACAGAACATTAGTAAGCGAAGAACAGAACATTAGTAAGCGAAGAACAGAACATTAGTAAGCGAAGAACAGAACATTAGTAAGGGAAGAGCAGAACATTAGTAAGCGAAGAACAGAACATTAGTAAGCGAAGAACAGAACATTAGTAAGCGAAGAACAGAACATTAGTAAGCGAAGATAAAAATGATTTTTAAAAATAAGGCAAAAGAAGATGTTGCTGGAAGTTGGAAGTGAGGCAAAGAAAATGAAAGGTGAAAAAGAAAATTCAAAGCGCAAAACAAAACTTTTTTAAAAATAAAAAATAAATAAAATAATAATTTACATACGTTTAAGTGTTATGTTACGTTAGTTTAGTGTACAGTTGTACTAAATGTGTTAATTTTATATTTATTCATACAAAGTTTGTACATAACATTTTATATTCATGATGTAAAGTTTTTCGTACGCAATGCCGTAATGTTTTCTGCCATCAGTTCTCGTCCCCTACCACCTTCTCCGACACTATCTCGAGGTACGACTGTGAATATATATATGTGTGAATGTGTGTGGTGTGGGGGTGTTGGTAGGTTAGATTGTCATGAGTACACGAGGTGTACAAGATTTCTTGACTTTAAGGCGGTCGGGGAAAACACTAGGATTGACTACACACTACACACTCTAGTGAACGTTGAGGTCAAAATACAGGCGATAAGTAATACAAAGTCTGGGATGTTTCAAATTGTTCACAACTGATGTGTTTAAATTGTTCACAACTGATGTGTTTAAATTGTTCACATCTGGGGTGTTTAAATTGTTCACAACTGATGTGTTTAAATTGTTCACAACTGATGTGTTTAACTTGTTCACAACTGATGTGTTAAAATTGTTCACAACTGATGTGTTTAACTTGTTCACAACTGAGGTGTTTAAATTGTTCACATCTGATGTGTTTAACTTGTTCACAAGTGATGTGTTTAACTTATTCAGAACTGAGGTGTTAAATTGTTCACAAATGAGGTGTTTAACTTGTTCACAAACGGGGTGTTTAAATTGTTCACAACTGATGTGTTTAAATTGTTCACAAGTGATGTGTTTAACTTATTCAGAACTGAGGTGTTAAATTGTTCACAAATGAGGTGTTTAACTTGTTCAAAAACGGGGTGTTTAAATTGTTCACATCTGATGTGTTTAACTTGTTCACAAGTGATGTGTTTAACTTATTCAGAACTGAGGTGTTAAATTGTTCACAAATGAGGTGTTTAACTTGTTCACAAACGGGGTGTTTAAATTGTTCACAACTGATGTGTTTAAATTGTTCACAAGTGATGTGTTTAACTTATTCAGAACTGAGGTGTTAAATTGTTCACAAATGAGGTGTTTAACTTGTTCAAAAACGGGGTGTTTAAATTGTTCACAACTGATGTGATATCTAGGGGCCATAATATCCGACGAAGGCTCAAAGCCAGAAATACTTGCCGGATTGGCCCGAACAATGGCAGCATTGAGTAAACTAAAGACCATCTGACAAAGCAAGAAACTCTCCCTGAGATCAAAGTTCCGACTAATGCGCTCTCTGGCGATGTCGGTCTTCTTGTATGGTTGTGAGGCTTGGACGCTCACTGCAGACCTCCAAAGAAGAATCAATGCGCTAGAGATGAGATGTTTCAGAAAGATACTGAACATCTCCTACACAGCGCACATCACAAACGAAGCGGTCCGCAACACAATAAGTACTGCATTGGCCCCTACGAGGACCTTCTCACCACAATTAAGAAGAGGAAACTACGATGGTACGGACACGTGACAAGAACTGGAGGTCTCGTAAAGACTATATTGCAAGGCACAGTCCAGGGAGGAAGGAAAAGAGGCAGACAAAAGAAGAGATGGGAAGACAATATCAAGGAGTGGACCGGCCTGTCATTCAGCGACTCTCAAAGGGCAGCACAGAACCGGGACAAATCGCGTGAGATAGTGTGCAGTTCATGATGGTGCCCCAACGACCCAACTACGGGTTAAGGGATAGTTCAAGGGTGTCATGTTGGTGTGACCCTATGGTGTCATGTTGGTGTGACCCTAGGGTGTCATGTTGGTGTGACACCATAGTCCTATGTAAAGGTGTCATATTTTAGAAATGACAACAGACCTAGAACGCGGAGAAGCATGTGATTATGTGATTTATATTATGAGAGTTGGTGTAGAGACTACGCCCCTTCTATTAGAACACGACTTGCCGCACTGACATTTAGTCTGCAAGTGGTGTGCAATTATGGTGTGCAATTATGGCGTTAATACGTGAGTGCATTCATGCGCAGGCGTGTATTAGAAGTTATGGCATTTCGGCATGCATGTGTATGATTGTCTGCGTCTGGGGTGTGTTTTATGTGTGTGTGTGTATTTTGGAATTGTGGGAGTATTTATATTATAATTTAGCACTTTTGTTTTAAAAAAAAAGACCTTCAATATATATTTTTTTAAATTGATTTGTGCAAAAACAAATGGTTATTTTAAGATAAGATTGTATCATTGATCCAAAAAAATATTTTTTTATAGTGGCTTATAATCCGCACACCACAGATACAAGTTGAAAGTTTTTGAAGACAAATTCATTTTTATTTTTACAGATGCTCGGGAAATCTTCACAGCAGACGACCTGTCGTTTGGCTGGCGTGTGGTAATTACCTCAACTGTTTGATCACGTCGCTTGACGTGGAATAACTTCGATTAGTTCAACCTTATTTTAAACATCGATTACTCTCTCCTTTAAATATTGATTTTTTTTTGTTATATAAAAACTTTCTTTTCCAATTATTTTCATTCCATTATTTATACACTGTAAACCAAATCGATGTCCGCGCCCATCAAGTCACGTGATCAGATTCAGCGGGTGGAAACGACGTGTGACGTCCTGCTAAAGGGAAGTTATGGAGAATTTATAGTCGTAAATAAATAATGGCGCGAAATCAATAACAGAATCGGGGCAGCGGTTTGGGGGAGGGGTAGAATCTCACTCCAGATTCCGACAAGAGATCTCGTCTGAAATCATAGTTTTGTGTGGAGTAGATTAGATTTAAATAATATCCTTAACGTAATAAAGGACAGCAAAGTGTGTGTGTGTGCGTGAAAAAGAGATAGCTAGAGAGTGTGTGAGAGAGAGACTAAACCATGGTGTTGTAACCCCACACACACACATAGACTAAACAAACTCCCCACCTACTAACCCCCTAACTCTGACCACGCGGTAGGATTCTCTAAATTGATTCCAGGCCCAGTCGTCTTTGAGTGTACACCCCACTCGGCAACACGGACCTCATGGAAACACAATGATCACGTGTCTGTTGGTAAACGTCTTGGTGGTACTCTCGTACCAACTTCCTTGTCACACTCAACCAATCTCGTCTTGGTCGTACTCTCGTACCAACTTCCTTGTCACACTCAACCAATCTCGTCTTGGTCGTACTCTCGTACCAACTTCCTTGTCACACTCAACCAATCTCGTCTTGGTGGTACTCTCGTACCAACTTCCTTGTCACACTCAAAAAATCTCGTCTTGGTCGTACTCTCGTACCAACTTCCTTGTCACACTCAACCAATCTCGTCTTGGTGGTACTCTCGTACCAACTTCCTTGTCACACTCAACCAATCTCGTCTTGGTCGTACTCTCGTACCAACTTCCTTGTCACACTCAACCAATCTCGTCTTGGTCGTACTCTCGTACCAACTTCCTTGTCACACTCAACCAATCTCGTCTTGGTCGTACTCTCGTACCAACTTCCTTGTCACACTCAACCAATCTCGTCTTGGTCGTACTCTCGTACCAACTTCCTTGTCACACTCAACCAATCTTGTCTTGGCCGTACTCTCGTACCAACTTCCTTGTCACACTCAACCAATCTCGTCTTGGTGGTACTCTCGTACCAACTTCCTTGTCACATTCAACCAATCTTGTCTTGGCCGTACTCTCGTACCAACTTCCTTGTCACACTCAACCAATCTTGTCTTGGCCGTACTCTCGTACCAACTTCCTTGTCACATTCAACCAATCTTGTCTTGGTCGTACTCTCGTACCAACTTCCTTGTCACATTCAACCAATCTTGTCTTGGCCGTACTCTCGTACCAACTTCCTTGTCACACTCAACCAATCTCGTCTTTGTCGTACTCTCGTACCAACTTCCTTGTCACACTCAACCAATCTCGTCTTGGTCGTACTCTCGTACCAACTTCCTTGTCACACTCAACCAATCTCGTCTTGGTGGTACTCTCGTACCAACTTCCTTGTCACACTCAAAAAATCTCGTCTTGGTCGTACTCTCGTACCAACTTCCTTGTCACACACAACCAATCTCGTCTTGGTGGTACTCTCGTACCAACTTCCTTGTCACACTCAACCAATCTCGTCTTGGTCGTACTCTCGTACCAACTTCCTTGTCACACTCAACCAATCTCGTCTTGGTCGTACTCTCGTACCAACTTCCTTGTCACACTCAACCAATCTCGTCTTGGTCGTACTCTCGTACCAACTTCCTTGTCACACTCAACCAATCTCGTCTTGGTCGTACTCTCGTACCAACTTCCTTGTCACACTCAACCAATCTTGTCTTGGCCGTACTCTCGTACCAACTTCCTTGTCACACTCAACCAATCTCGTCTTGGTGGTACTCTCGTACCAACTTCCTTGTCACATTCAACCAATCTTGTCTTGGCCGTACTCTCGTACCAACTTCCTTGTCACATTCAACCAATCTTGTCTTGGTCGTACTCTCGTACCAACTTCCTTGTCACATTCAACCAATCTTGTCTTGGCCGTACTCTCGTACCAACTTCCTTGTCACACTCAACCAATCTCGTCTTGGTCGTACTCTCGTACCAACTTCCTTGTCACACTCAACCAATCTCGTCTTGGTGGTACTCTCATACCAACTTCCTTGTCACATTCAACCAATCTTGTCTTGGCCGTACTCTCGTACCAACTTCCTTGTCACACTCAACCAATCTCGTCTTGGTCGTACTCTCGTACCAACTTCCTTGTCACACCTAACCAATCTCGTCTTGGTGGTACTCTCATACCAACTTCCTTGTCACATTCAACCAATCTCGTCTTGGTCGTACTCTCGTACCAACTTCCTTGTCACATTCAACCAATCTTGTCTTGGCCGTACTCTCGTACCAACTTCCTTGTCACACTCAACCAATCTCGTCTTGGTGGTACTCTCGTACCAACTTCCTTGTCACATTCAACCAATCTCGTCTTGGTCGTACTCTCGTACCAACTTCCTTGTCACATTCAACCAATCTTGTCTTGGCCGTACTCTCGTACCAACTTCCTTGTCACACTCAACCAATCTCGTCTTGGTCGTACTCTCGTACCAACTTCCTTGTCACACTCAACCAATCTCGTCTTGGTGGTACTCTCGTACCAACTTCCTTGTCACACTCAACCAATCTTGTCTTGGCCGTACTCTCGTACCAACTTCCTTGTCACACTCAACCAATCTCGTCTTGGTGGTACTCTCATACCAACTTCCTTGTCACATTCAACCAATCTCGTCTTGGTCGTACTCTCGTACCAACTTCCTTGTCACACTCAACCAATCTCGTCTTGGTCGTACTCTCGTACCAACTTCTTTGTCACACTCAACCAATCTTGTCTTGGTCGTACTCTCGTACCAACTTCCTTGTCACACTCAACCAATCTCGTCTTGGTGGTACTCTCGTACCAACTTCCTTGTCACACTCAACCAATCTTGTCTTGGCCGTACTCTCGTACCAACTTCTTTGTCACACTCAACCAATCTTGTCTTGGCCGTACTCTCGTACCAACTTCCTTGTCACACTCAACCAATCTCGTCTTGGTCGTACTCTCGTACCAACTTCTTTGTCACACTCAACCAATCTTGTCTTGGTCGTACTCTCGTACCAACTTCCTTGTCACACTCAACCAATCTCGTCTTGGCCGTACTCTCGTACCAACTTCCTTGTCACACTCAACCAATCTCGTCTTGGTCGTACTCTCGTACCAACTTCTTTGTCACACTCAACCAATCTTGTCTTGGTCGTACTCTCGTACCAACTTCCTTGTCACACTCAACCAATCTCGTCTTGGCCGTACTCTCGTACCAACTTCCTTGTCACACTCAACCAATCTCCTCTTGGTCGTACTCTCGTACCAACTTCTTTGTCACACTCAACCAATCTTGTCTTGGTCGTACTCTCGTACCAATGTCCTTGTCAAACAATCTGACAGACATTTAATCCAAACAAGACTACCCTAGCGCCACCCGCACCCCTTACAGCTAGGATTCAGTTTTAAAAAAAAATTGCAATTTTTTTTAATATGATCATGATCATCACGCATTGAGAAGAATTATAACGCAACGTTCAGGGGACGACATGATGCAATGAAACTGATTACAACCAAGGGAAACAGCTCTACATCCTTTTGAGGGGCATATTGAGGGGCATATTGAGGGGCATATTTAGGGGCATATTTAGGGGCATATTGAGGGGCATATTGAGGGGCATATTGAGGGGCATATTGAGGGGCATGATACATTTGTTAAAGGAAGAGATGGACTAAAATACGTCTAAAATTATTGCAAAAACCTTACTTGGGGCAGTCTGCAATTAATGCACTATTTTTTGTGCTCTCAAATCTAAACAATGGAGAGAGAATTCAGACTAACACTGAACTTTGTAACAGTGAGTTTACATCGTATGACAAACACGAATTTCTGAATGGAGAGCGAAAATAGGGTGCTTTTATGCAAAAGGCAAAGATTTGGCAGAATAAAAAGATTCTAATGAATGATCAACATTCAGTTTCACATAACGAAACCAGATATCTTTAACCAAAATTGCTATGATTGTGGCACAAACCGTAATCCAAATATTGAATGTACTGCCGGGAAATACACCTTTCTTTTATACACATTTCTTGAATCACATCCTCAAGAGTTCCATCAACACACAGATATGAAACACTTCAACAAACGCATTACAACAGTTGGCGTCAAGGCTAACGAGGAACCCCGTTGTCAACAGTTGGCGTCAAGGCTAACGAGGGACCCGTTGTCAACAGTTAGCGTCAAGGCTAACGAGAGACCCCTTTGTCAACAGTTGGCGTCAAGGCTAACGAGGAACCCCGTTGTCAACAGTTGGCGTCAAGGCTAACGAGGGACCCGTTGTCAACAGTTAGCGTCAAGGCTAACGAGGGACCCCGTTGTCAACAGTTGGCGTCAAGGCTAACGAGGGACCCCGTTGTCAACAGTTGGCGTCAGGGCTAACAAGGGACCCCGTTGTCAACAGTTGGCGTCAAGGCTAACGAGGGACCCCGTTGTCAACAGTTGGCGCCAAGGCTAACGAGGTACCCCGTTATCAACAGTTGGCGTCAAGGCTAACGAGGGACCCCGTTGTCGTCGGCTCACATGTAGAAACACACCCAAAGAAGTGCCGCACCAGGTTCACACTTGCCGCATTTCTGCCGTTGCGGCTGGACGGTTACACACGGATTGTAATCCGAAAAGTTTAGACGGCTTCAGTCACAGCTTCATTCACAGCTCGTCCAAACAGACTGGTCGCTTCTCTTCACCCCACACGCCCCAGGCGCCCCCCCCCACTCGTGGCACCCGGTGGTTGGTCACCAGGTCGTAAAGAGACTCGCGCCATGATGCCATGCGTTGTCTGAAATGATGCTGCCCGTACGGGGTGGTGGTGCCGGGGCTGATGAGTGGCCGGGTGGAGGGTGAGGGGGGTCGATATCAAGAACAAGTGGCGGGGAGGGGAGGGGTTGGGATTTGTGTTCATCCTCTCACGGCTGCGATGAGCTATTTCCGTTAAACAATAATTCTATGAACGTCAATCGACAGCGGCGTGTCAAAATGAACACAAGGGTTTTAAGGTCACAAATGTGTCAAATGTCACACCTATTCAGTGGCGGAGCTATGGCTGGGTGACTTTGCTTGTTTGTTTTTCCCCGCCCAGCCTATTCCACGAGCAAAAATAGTTGAAGGTTGCTGAAAAAGTCCGCAACTACATTGAACGAAAATAAAGTCGCCAGAGGCGGACCACTCCAACAGTAGTGTCGCCCCTCCAATGCGCTAATTTAATTTGTTCGTCAAATAGTTGGGTGCAAATACAAGATACGTGCGATAGATCTACGTTGGTTGTGTGATGGGGGAAATTTTAATCAACAGACTCCGGTTGATATCACTGTCTAAAAATTTTAATATCAAACTCCAAAAATATCAAACCATTACCCGCCCCCCGCAGCTAAATGACGTCGTATCCAATAAAACAATTAACAAGAGTAAGCATTTCGTTGTCAGGTTGAAACTTCCTACTGTAACTTTCATAACCACAATTTGTCGACCACCTCGCTGTCGGATATGTCTCCATTAGTCTAGCAGACGATCTTCTGACGAAAGGCCTTTGAAATGAATTCTCCGTACAAAAGTGCATCAAGGTACGGTACTGATGTTTTCTTGTCACGCTCACTCACGAGTCACACAACCTCCACGTGGTTTCATACACCCGTGTTTCCGGCGGCGGCCATGTTATGACGTCACACTACGTTACATTTCGTAATAAGATGTTGACCAAAGCTCAGCAATTCAACTAACTCAGTCCTTCAAAGTCATGACCTTACTGTTACCACGCACAGACTGTATCAGTTTCCGCCACGTCAAGATAGACCGCCATGAAATAGATGTGTTTTCCCTTAGATCACTGAACAATGTAAGGTGCCCGCCCAGCTCACATTATCAGTCTATCAAACGTATTGCACCATGTTTTACCCAGATTTTTTTTACAAGTCTATCTACCACCAGCCTTAAGATATGGAGCAGCTGTAACCGGCGAGTCTAGATTGCAATGATATGATTGCAATGATATGATTGCAATGATATGATTGCAATGATATGATTGCAATGATATGATTGCAATGATATGATTGCAATGATATGATTGCAATGATATGATTGCAATGATATGATTGCAATGATATGATTGCAATGATATGATTGCAATGATATGATTGCAATGATATGATTGCAATGATATGATTGCAATGATATGATTGCAATGATATGATTGCAATGATATGATTGCAATGATATGATTGCAATGATATGATTGCAATGATATGATTGCAATGATATGATTGCAATGATATGATTGCAATGATATGATTGCAATGATATGATTGCAATGATATGATTGCAATGATATGATTGCAATGATATGCTCCACTCAAACAAAACAAAACCCAACTCCCGGTATCGACCCGGAGCAGTCACAATATAGCTGTACAACCACCAGGGACCCCATCAAGCCGACGTGCTCGCATTACAAAGTGGGGCCAGTAGCGTGCGTTTAGTTCCTTTTATTTTATCCGTTTCTTTATTTTTATTTTCCCGGGTTTGAACTTTCCAGCTAATCACGTCCGCCTGGCTGTTTTTGAAAAAAAAACCTTAAAAGACAACTCGTGGTTCTGAAGATCAAAGCCCAAAGCTCGAGAGGACGCTAATGGTAGGTGTTATACCTCTCCAGTGGACGCTAATGGTAGGTGTTAACCCTCTACATGTGGACGCTAATGGTAGGTGTTATACCTCTCCAGTGGACGCTAATGGTAGGTGTTATACCTCTCCAGTGGACGCTAATGGTAGGTGTTATACCTCTCCAGGGGACGCTAATGGTAGGTCTATGTACTTGTAACTGTAATTGTGACTGGTTATACTTATTTAATATGTAACTCTCTCTTGTAGGCGTTCTCTCAATACATAATCTTGTACACAACAATCCACTGAAGAACTTGTTTCAATAAAACAACTTTAATATTTATACTTTGTACAAGAATCATAATTTGAGGTTATACAATGTGGAATACTCAAGCACACACATCACGTCCTTCCCTCACGGAAGTTATCTGACAACTCATCGCCCAACCTTCTCAGCCAATGGGAAGGCTTCTCTCTTCCCGCGTTTATTACTCACGTGACCTCTCCTTCATCTGAGCACGCAATTCACTGATGACACAGCCGTGACATTCACATGTGACAGTACTCTCTAGTGGACGCTAATGGTAGATCTATGTACTCTCCAGTGGACGCTAATGGTAGGTCTATGTACTCTTCAGTGGTCGCTAATGGTAGGTGTTATACCTCTCCAGGGGACGTTCATGGTAGGTGTTATAACTCTCCAGTGGACGCTAATGGTAGGTGTTATACCTCTCCATTGGACGCTAATGGAAGGTGTTATACCTCTCCATGGGCCGCTAATGGAAGGTGTTATACCTCTCCAGGGGACGCTAATTGAAGGTGTTATACCTCTCCAGAGGTCGCTAATGGTAGGTGTTATTCCTCTCCAGAGGTCGCTAATGGTAGGTGTTATTCCTCTCCAGAGGTCGCTAATGGTAGGTGTTATTCCTCTCCAGAGGTCGCTAAAGGTAGGTGTTATTCCTCTCCAGAGGTCGCTAATGGTAGGTGTTATACCTCTCCAGGTGACGCTAATGGTAGGTGTTATACCTATCCAGTGGACGCTAATGGTAGGTGTTATACCTCTCCAGTGGATGCTAATGGTAGGTGTTATACCTCTCCAGTGGGCGCTAATGGTAGGTGTTATACCTCTCCAGTGGATGCTAATGGTAGATGTTATACCTCTCCAGTGGACGCTAATGGTAGGTGTTATACCTCTCCAGAGGTCGCTAATGGTAGGTGTTATTCCTCTCCAGAGGTCGCTAATGATAGGTGTTATTCCTCTCCAGCGGACGCTGATGGTAGATTTTATTCCTCTCCAGAGGACTCTAATTGTAGGTCTATGTACTTTCCAGTGGACGCTAATGGTATGTATTTATCCTCTGCAGAAGACGCTAATGGTAGGTCTATGTCCTCTCCATAGGACGCTAATGGTAGGTCAATGTCCTCTCCAGATGACGTTAATAGTAGGTCTTCCTCTAGACCTACAATCCTAACGGACGACAGCGGCACGTCAAGTGAATCTGGCCACTCAACAACCCATTCATTTCAACCGAAGACTTCAACCCATTTGGTTGGACGACCGCTCAAGGCTATAATATTGAACCCAGGTGCTCCTATACATACTCCTGGGAGTCAAGGAGGGGGGGGGGAGACTATGAGTAGAGGCATCATAAACCGGGTTGATGGGCGGACAGAGAGAACCAACCACTGCGTTGAAAACTGAAAACTAAGATTTTATTCGATACAATATTAAGGCTTTAAAAAGCAACAAGCTTTCCTTAGGCAGACATTTTTAGAAGATCAACAAGTTTTACTTAGGCAGACATGTTTAGAAGATCAACAAGTTTTACTTAGGCAGACATGTTTAGAAGATCAACAAGTTTTACTTAGGCAGACATGTTTAGAAGATCAATAAAGTTTTACTTAGCCAGACATGTTTAGAAGATCAACAAGTTTTACTTAGGCAGACATGTTTAGAAGATCAACAAGTTTTACTTAGGCAGACATGTTTAGAAGATCAACAAGTTTTACTTAGGCAGACATGTTTAGAAGATCAATAAAGTTTTCTACGCATGAAAGGGGTTATGGGGGAAGGGGAGGGGGGAGGATTTAAAATGTCGTTTGAAACGTTCAGTTTTCTATTCTTGATTCTAATGTCCACTGGGAGAGGGATAAAATTCTATAGAATCGACCAGTTGAGGTCAACTGTGACATACACAAAAATATACATTAACTCATTCTTTCAACCTCTTATCATTGGTCCCCGCTGTGGCCCCAACTTCAGAGATACATTTTTATAAAATTCCCCGCCCCCCCCCCTCATTTCTTCGGAAAAAGTTAACCTTTGCATTTAAACTTATGTAAATGAATTGAAATCCGAACAGCTGTAATTTCGCACAAGGTCCAGGACCGTCTTAACCCATAGGCCCGTTGGGCATTTGCCCGGGGGCCAACGAGCATAGGGGCACCATGGGAATATGTTTATTTATATATATTATTTATATTTATTTTTTTATTCCTGCGGGGAAGGCCCCAACACTATTTCTTTGCCCGTGGGCCAAAACTGGTGTAAAGACGGCTCTGACAAGGTCACAGCTGTGATTGAGTTATCCATTATCCAGAGGTGCTTGGTGCTGTGGAGCTGTTAAATCTGATCCACTCACTCAATCTGTATAAAAATGTTATCCATATCCATACAAGGCTCAAAGGGAAGAAACTGTGTCAAACTTTAGCGCAGTAGTTTAATTATTTGGAGCTTAATCAAATGTTTCTATGCATTCCGCTGTCATCACCGACTAAAACATGTAATATATCACCGACTAAAACATGTAATATATCACCGACTAAAACATGTAATATATCACCGACTAAAACATGTAATATATCACCGACTAAAACATGTCATATATCACCGACTAAAACATGTCATATATCACCGACTAAAACATGTAATATATCACCGACTAAAACATGTAATATATCACCGACTAAAACATGTAATATATCACCGACTAAAACATGTAATATATCACCGACTAAAACATGTAATATATCACCGACTAAAACATGTAATATATCACCGACTAAAACATGTAATATATCACCGACTAAAACATGTAATATATCACCGACTAAAATATGTAATATATCACCGACTAAAACATGTAATATATCACCGACTAAAACATGTAATATATCACCGACTAAAACATGTAATATATCACCGACTAAAACATGTAATATATCACCGACTAAAACATGTAATATATCACCGACTAAAACATGTAATATATCACCGACTAAAACATGTAATATATCACCGACTAAAACATGTAATATATCACCGACTAAAACATGTAATATATCACCGACTAAAACATGTAATATATCACCGACTAAAATATGTAATATATCACCGACTAAAACATGTAATATATCACCGACTAAAACATGTAATATATCACCGACTAAAACATGTAATATATCACCGACTAAAACATGTAATATATCACCGACTAAAACATGTAATATATCACCGACTAAAACATGTAATATATCACCGACTAAAATATGTAATATATCACCGACTAAAACATGTAATATATCACCGACTAAAACATGTAATATATCACCGACTAAAACATGTAATATATCACCGACTAAAACATACGAGCAACAAAGCCCGTCCAAGTCCAAGGACGTTCCGCCGTCATTACGATGGCATGTTGTAACTCCCCTCCAACAGCCGTCTCGACCGGCATACGTGTGCATTGTGCATCATGTCAAAAATACTATTCATTATATTTAAACTAAATAACCCGTAAAAACAGCTTTTGACTATAAATCTCAACGCGTACCGCTCAAAATAAACTCTGGGAAAAAATACTGCACCAAAAATAACTCGCTTTGAACGTCCGCGTAAACTTGTTCAATATGTAAATGAGATTTGATTTTTCTGATTGGCTGTAGGAGTCTGTAGGAGTTTGAGGGACCAATCGCTATCGATGACCGCACAGAAAATTGCCTTTTATTATATAGGAAGGATAGGATATATCACAGACTATAACATATATATCACAGACTATAACATATATATCACAGACTATAACATATATTTTCAAAGTGGATTGGTAACATCACCTTGTTATGCTTGATCGTAATAAAACGCCAGATACAACTTTTATTATCACTGCATTCAAATTGAAGAACAAGATAAAAATTCGAAATATTATTTTTTGTTTTTTTCTGAAAAAGAATGTGAAATGTTTATTTACAAACATATATATTAAGAAAATCAAATACGTTTCATATATATTTTTTAAAAAAATATTTACCATTTGTATAAAATAATAATTTGAAATATTTTATCTATGTCAAGCATGCAGTTATGTGCACCGAGCTTGGGATTCTCTTTATCAACACTCAGTGATGGACGATGTATCAACACTCAGTGATGGACGATGTATCAACACTCAGTGATGGACGATGTATCACCACTCAGTGATGGACGATGTATCAACACTCAGTGATGGACGATGTATCAACACTCAGTGATGGACGATGTATCAACACTCAGTGATGGACGATGTATCAACACTCAGTGATGGACGATGTATCACCACTCAGTGATGGACGATGTATCAACACTCAGTGATGGACGATGTATCAACACTCAGTGATGGACGATGTATCACCACTCAGTGATGGACGATGTATCAACACTCAGTGATGGACGATGTATCAACACTCAGTGATGGACGATGTATCAACACTCAGTGATGGACGATGTATCAACACTCAGTGATGGACGATGTATCAACACTCAGTGATGGACGATGTATCAACACTCAGTGATGGACGATGTATCAACACTCAGTGATGGACGATGTATCAACACTCAGTGATGGACGATGTATCAACACTCAGTGATGGACGATGTATCAACACTCAGTGATGGACGATGTATCAACACTCAGTGATGGACGATGTATCAACACTCAGTGATGGACGATGTATCAACACTCAGTGATGGACGATGTATCAACACTCAGTGATGGACGATGTATCAACACTCAGTGATGGACGATGTATCAACACTCAGTGATGGACGATGTATCAACACTCAGTGATGGACGATGTATCAACACTCAGTGATGGACGATGTATCACCACTCAGTGATGGACGATGTATCAACACTCAGTGATGGACGATGTATCAACACTCAGTGATGGACGATGTATCAACACTCAGTGATGGACGATGTATCAACACTCAGTGATGGACGATGTATCAACACTCAGTGATGGACGATGTATCAACACTCAGTGATGGACGATGTATCAACACTCAGTGATGGATGATGTACTGGGTATTTTCCCGGTAAATTTATATGAGAAATCAGACCTAACACCACCCCCCCCTCCACCATCACCTTTTCTAAAAAGTCCAAAACTAAACAAATGACGTCATTGATTTGTAAAAATAGAAAAAATATTTTTTTTATTTTTCTTATTAATGGTTCAAAAGAAAAAACAAAGAAACAAACAAAACAAATGAAATTCCAACATCACAATGTACACACTTTTAAGATCTAGTTCTGGCCATTCCAGACCTCTGATGACGACCCCTCCCCCCCCCAAACACACACACACACACACACAAACATCTATCTCCTGTGACAGGCGTTCAATCTCAGTGGTAAATAATTGAGCACCTCCTTAATATATGGCTCTCAGTGCCTCCAGAAGTAAAGTTACAATCACACCGGTCGCCATTGTTCAACAACATCTATAAAACCAACAAAAGCAATACCAACAAACGAATCACCCCAAACACAAATGTCCCCAAACACAAATGTCCCCAAACACAAATGTCCCCAAACACAAATGTCCCCAAACACAAATGTCCCCAAACACAAATGTCCTTAAATGTGTGCCCCTCTCACCACACAAATGTATGCCCCTCTCAGCCAAGACTTGTAGGAACCAACACATGATTTACAACACTTATCCCGGAGACAGTTGCAAGAAAACGTTATGTTTTTAAAAAGAATAGTTACAACGATGATACACCGATCCAGATATGGCCATCTAGGTATCAGAGTTTGGCCATCTAGCTATCATATTTGGCCATCTAGGTATCAGAGTTGGCCATCTAGCTATCATATTTGGCCATCTAGGTATCAGAGTTGGCCATCTAGCTATCATATCTGGCCATCTAGCTATTATATTTGGCCATCTAGCTATCATATTTGGCCATCTAGCTATCATATTTGGCCATATAGCTATCAGATTTGGCCATCTAGCTATCATATTTGGCCATCTAGCTATCATATTTGGCCATCTAGCTATCAGATTTGGCCATCTAGCTATCAGATTTGGCCATCTAGCTATCAGATTTGGCAATCTAGCTATCATATTTGGCCATCTAGCTATCATATTTGGCCATCTAGCTATCAGATTTGGCCATCTAGCTATCCTATTTGGCCATCTAGCTATCATAGTTTTTCTGTTAAAAATGAATATTTTTATCAGGCACATCCTTGAAAAATCAAAGGGAAAGAAGCGTTTCTATAGCGTATAACATGGTTATCTTTCTTTGTAAGCAGCCAGCATATCTATGAAGTCCGTACAAAATTGTATGGTGGGAAATTATCATAGTAATCGGAGAAAACTGAGAATAATGAGAAAAACCAAGTTTAGGAAATTTGAAGTAGTCTTCTTATTAGTTGGCATTTAAAGGGAGAGAAAACAAGGATGCCGAGTCCCGGAAATAAAGACATTTATTCGTTCAGGCGCTAAAAATATTTTATTTAAAGCTACACGTCGTAATAACAATAAAAATAATTTGAGAATTAATATAGCGCAGTACCCCAGCCAGCATATTGGCGCATAGTCACAGACTCACAGCGCTTCACATACAAATAGTGACACACATAATTATCAATCGATTCAATGCAAAACATGCATGTATCCTAACTACGACTACAACGTATAATGTTCATTGACCCGCCTTGTACCACCCCATTAACACGCCTTGTACCACCCCATTAACACGCCTGGTACCGCGCCCACGCTAATGAAGCCTGTCGTTGACTCTCCGTGCCGTTGGCCCACGTGACCTACTTGACATCTCGTGCTTGTCTGTCATAACTTAATGATGGCGGATTGATATTCCGAGACTGTACCACGGGGTGATGGGACATGTCACGTGATATGGTTCATGTCACAGGTGGGAACCTAGCACGCGGTGTGGTGGAGGGGGACAATCACGCGTGTCACGTGACGTGGAAATGTCTGCGGCAGTGAGCATGTCCATTCCAAATGTCGCTTTTAATTTTTTCAAAAGGTCATTTTGAATTGGTAAATGATGGGGAAAAAACTGTTCTCAACTTGAACTCTGTGATACATTGAAGTCTTAGCTTCATAACATCATGGCGCCACAGCCAAACGATAGACCGCTAAACAAGAAAAGTAACTTTATGAGAATACAATTAGTGATTTTGAAATCAGCACTAAAGCCTTACATAGATAATAGAGAATAATAATTTGTGTTAGAATATTTAGAATTTAGAGGAACATACTACTTTCTTGAGGAAATTGCAAGCATTGTAGTTGTTGAGTAAACAATCAGTGTAAAATTGATAAACAAACCCGTTTGAAATTGTAGCGAAACATTTTGATTTTCTGCCACGCCCATGCTGGTAATGACCGGGTCAAGCTATAGCAATAAGTGGGTCCAACGCCCTGAAATTGTTGTATGTTACTGCCCAGCAGATGGCGCAGCTTTCCCAAGTGTTACCCGAAACCTTAAGAGAGCGAAAGGAAGCTTTCCGAAATATTATGTTGGGCACATGCGTCTGTATCCGTGCATCTTTTTTCCAAAGTGAGCCGTGTTTTAAAGTAACCGTGTTGATTTCCCATCACATTCGCGTGAGCGTACCACGAGAAACGTGTTGATAGAAAATGCGATCGATTAGGGCTCGTACGCAAAGACAATGGGTTGAAGGGTAGACCGACTATGGTGCGTATGTTAGTTATACCAGTAATGTTTTTTTGGGACTATACTCTTAGTTACAAGGGAAATAACTAGTACCGTATTCTTGATTTTAAAAAGAATTATTGCAGTAGCAGCCCTTGGTGAGTGAGGGCGTGAACGTAAGAGATATGAAGAGAAAGGAAGGGATTTAACGAGAGAGTGAGCGGATATGGGAAGGTTAGGCTTAAGGAAAGCGGGAGAAATACATTGAGATAGAAGAAAGAAAAATATAAGTCTAGTGGGAGAGAGTTTGGGCGAAAAAGAGTAAAAGAAAAGAGGTAGTTAACAAAAACAGAGCGATTGAGAGAAAACGATTTAGTTGGTGAGAAAGAGAGAGAGAGAGCGAGAGAGAGAGAGAGAGAGAGAGAGAGAGAGAGAGGGGGAGATAGAAATAAATTGGGAGCGTAGAGAAATTTTCAAAATTTTCTGACTCTACTCTTTTTAAGTCGGTTGCCCCCCCCCCTCCCCCGTAGCTGCCCGCAAGTCCAGAGTAAATTAGCTCTAAACGCCTTCCCTCACCCCTCCCACACACATACACACAGCCAGGTGTCATTCGTCCATATCCAACGGTAACCTGCATGAAACCATAAAGTTGAGCAATTATTGTTCTGGCTATGCTGTGAATATGGTCAAGAGATTTAATATTCTAACACTAGCTGAGCATCTTTCGAGTTGTCGATAACCTTCTGTCCGTGTTGTTTACAAACCAATGAAACACAAACCATTGAAACACAAACCATTGAAAGCAAACCATCAAACATTAATTAATAGGCGCCCAGTCGGTGTCATATTTCACCACCGAAGAAGTCAAAGTCTGAAACATTTGATGGCCCGGGGGGGGGGTGTGGGAGCGCACCAGGTGGTCGGTGTAATGATCACGAAGCATTCTGTGTGGAGAGTATTGATCGTGACGTGGTGACACACGTGGCTGGCAAGCACGCGCAGTCAGAGGATGAGAAAATGAGTGTATTGAAATACAACAATTGACACTGTCTCGGTGCTAATGTCAAGTGAATGTTTCATTGGGCGTAGGCGTGGGTCATGGCAGTTACATTTGTGGGGGGGGGATTAGTAACTTCTGTGGGTGTGGTTAACTTTTATTGTGGTAGCGTCTCCAATTGACGTAGGCTACACCTATGGAAGTAAAGGACTACACCTATGTAAGTAAAGGACTACACCTATGTAAGTAAAGGACTACACCTATGTAAGTAAAGGACTACACCTATGGAAGTAAAGGACTACACCTATGGAAGTAAAGGACTACACCTATGGAAGTAAAGGACTACACCTATGGAAGTAAAGGACTACACCTATGGAAGTAAAGGACTACACCTATGGAAGTAAAGGACTACACCTATGGAAGTAAAGGACTACACCTATGGAAGTAAAGGACTACACCTATGGAAGTAAAGGACTACACCTATGGAAGTAAAGGACTACACCTATGTAAGTAAAGGACTACACCTATGTAAGTAAAGGACTACACCTATGTAAGTAAAGGACTACACCTATGTAAGTAAAGGACTACACCTATGTAAGTAAAGGACTACACCTATGTAAGTAAAGGACTACACCTATGGAAGTAAAGGACTACACCTATGTAAGTAAAGGACTACACCTATGTAAGTAAAGGACTATACCTATGTAAGTAAAGGACTACACCTATGTAAGTAAAGGACTACACCTATGGAAGTAAAGGACTACACCTATGTAAGTAAAGGACTACACCTATGTAAGTAAAGGACTACACCTATGTAAGTAAAGGACTACACCTATGTAAGTAAAGGACTACACCTATGGAAGTAAAGGACTACATTTTAAGTAGTGTTTGAAGGATAGTGGAGGCTTCTACTACATTAAGGCGCCAGGCGCCTCATGCGAAATAGGCAAGAAAATGTTGAACGAATCCAATAATATAAGGAGATCAAGGCGATCAGTCGCTAAGATAACTCTGTGAAAGAAGTATAGCTGCAATTATTTAATATAAGCCCCTGGTTTTCGACAATGTGCAAAAATGGTTTTCAACTAAATAAATGACATTTTAAAAAAAATAGTCAAATTAACGGAATTTACAATTTGAATCTATTTCCGGTAATTTTTTTTTAGCGGCATCATTATTTCATAGTTGATTTTTAGCGTTCTATCGCTGTTAATGACTTGAGAGAGCAATGTCCTGTTGATGACTTAACAGTGAGAGAGCAATGTCCTGTTAATGACTTAACGGTGAGAGAACAATGTCCTGTTAATGACTTAACATTGAGAGAGCAATGTCCTGTTAATGACTTAACATTGAGAGAGCAATGTCCTGTTAATGACTTAACGGTGAGAGAACAATGTCCTGTTAATGATTTAACATTGAGAGAGCAATGTCCTGTTAATGACTTAACATTGAGAGAGAAATGTCCTCTTAATGACTTAAAATTGAGAGAGCAATGTCCTCTTAATGACTTAACATTGAGAGAGCAATGTCCTGTTAATGACTTAACATTGAGAGAGCAATGTCCTCTTAATGACTTAACATTGAGAGAGCAATGTCTTATATCATGTTATGTTGTTGGCAATGTCTGTAAAGGTGGTGAGCCCAGACATAGGCTGGTATATTGAGCTATATAAGTGTACAAAATAAAACTAGAATTAAAAAACAACATGGTCACTTAGTGGTTGACTTTACCACTATAACTTGTGGGCGTAGCCAGGCACGTGAGACTACTGAAGCAAGGCGTGAGGATGTTAGGACTTGAGTCTCTGGTTTAGCTTGAGCTGACCAGCTAATTGTTAGAATCCAGCATTTCCATGGTAGTGCAAGTCACGTGTGCTGCTCATCACGTGGTGCAACCATTGACACACATTACTAGGGGGCGGAGTGGAGATATGACGGAGAGAGGGAGTGGGGGGGGCTGCATTAACATAAATTCACGCGACGACTTTATTCTGACATACTTCATAGTCGAAACCTACTGGGAAAAGTATTTTCTTTATTCGGGATATTTGTCTGTTCATTTCCATGTCTTTGATAGTGTTTGTGACTTGTATAAAAGTATAAACGTTGGAGTACGTATGCACTTGTTGCGCTTCTGGAATCGGCTCAACAAAACCATAGAAAATGTGTCGAGCTGAATGACATTTGACAAAGTGTCGAGTTGAATGACATTTGACAATGTGTCGAGCTGAATGACATTTGACAATGTGTGGAGTTGAATGACATTTGACAATGTGTCGAGTTGAATGACATTTGAAAATGTGTCGAGCTGAATGACATTTGACAATGTGTGGAGTTGAATGACATTTGACAATGTGTCGAGTTGAATGACATTTGACAATGTGTCGAGCTGAATGACATTTGACAATGTGTGGAGTTGAATGACATTTGACAATGTGTGGAGTTGAATGACATTTGACAATTTGTCGAGTTGAATGACATTTGACAATGTGTGGAGTTGAATGACATTTGACAATGTGTCGAGTTGAATGACATTTGACAATGTGTCGAGCTGAATGACATTTGACAATGTGTGGAGTTGAATGACATTTGACAATGTGTGGAGTTGAATGACATTTGACAATTTGTCGAGTTGAATGACATTTGACAATGTGTGGAGTTGAATGACATTTGACAATGTGTCGAGTTGAATGACATTTGACAATGTGTCGAGCTGAATGACATTTGACAATGTGTGGAGTTGAAAGACATTTGATAATTTGTCGAGCTGAATGACATTTGACAATGTGTCGAGCTGAATGACATTTGACAATGTGTGGAGTTGAATGACATTTGACAATGTGTCGAGTTGAATGACATTTGACAATGTGTCGAGCTGAATGACATTTGACAATGTTTCGAGCTGAATGACATTTGACAATGTTTCGAGTTGAATGACATTTGAAAATGTGTCGAGATGAATGACAT
This sequence comes from Ampullaceana balthica, assembly GCA_944989445.1. Lineage (NCBI taxonomy): Eukaryota > Metazoa > Mollusca > Gastropoda > Lymnaeidae > Ampullaceana > Ampullaceana balthica. The sequence continues at coordinate 8,773 of CALYLW010000335.1, read as the reverse complement.
TTGACAATTTGTCGAGTTGAATGACATTTGACAATGTGTCGAGTTGAATGACATTTGACAATGAGTCGAGTTGAATGACATTTGACAATGTGTCGAGTTGAATGACATTTGACAATGTGTCGAGTTGAATGACATTTGAAAATGTGTCGAGCTGAATGACATTTGACAATGTGTGGAGTTGAATGACATTTGACAATGTGTCGAGTTGAATGAAATTTGACAATGTGTCGAGCTGGATGACATTTGACAATGTGTGGAGTTGAATGACATTTGACAATGTGTGGAGTTGAATGACATTTGACAATTTGTCGAGTTGAATGACATTTGACAATGTGTGGAGTTGAATGACATTTGACAAAGTGTCGAGTTGAATGACATTTGACAATGTGTCGAGCTGAATGACATTTGACAATGTGTGGAGTTGAATGACATTTGACAATGTGTGGAGTTGAAAGACATTTGATAATTTGTCAAGCTGAATGACATTTGACAATGTGTCGAGTTGAATGACATTTGACAATGTGTGGAGTTGAATGACATTTGACAATTTGTCGAGTTGAATGACATTTTGGCAATGTGTGGAGTTGAATGACATTTGACAATGTTTCGAGCTGAATGACATTTGACAATGTTTCGAGTTGAATGACATTTGAAAATGTGTCGAGATGAATGACATTTGACAATTTGTCGAGTTGAATGACATTTGACAATGTGTCGAGTTGAATGACATTTGACAATGAGTCGAGTTGAATGACATTTGACAATGTGTCGAGTTGAATGACATTTGACAATGTGTCGAGTTGAATGACATTTGAAAATGTGTCGATCTGAATGACATTTGACAATGTGTGGAGTTGAATGACATTTGACAATGTGTCGAGCTGAATGACATTTGACAATGTGTGGAGTTGAAAGACATTTGATAATTTGTCGACCTGAATGACATTTGACAATGTGTCGAGTTGAATGACATTTGACAATGTGTGGAGTTGAATGACATTTGACAATTTGTCGAGTTGAATGACATTTTGGCAATGTGTGGAGTTGAATGACATTTGACAATGTTTCGAGCTGAATGACATTTGACAATGTTTCGAGTTGAATGACATTTGAAAATGTGTCGAGATGAATGTTATTTGACAATTTGTCGAGTTGAATGACATTTGACAATGTGTCGAGTTGAATGACATTTGACAATGAGTCGAGTTGAATGACATTTGACAATGTGTCGAGTTGAATGACATTTGACAATGTGTCGAGTTGAATGACATTTGAAAATGTGTCGAGTTGAATGACATTTGACAATGTGTGGAGTTGAATGACATTTGACAATGTGTCGAGTTGAATGACATTTGACAATGTGTCGAGCTGAATGACATTTGACAATGTGTGGAGTTGAATGACATTTGACAATGTGTGGAGTGGAATGACATTTGACAATGTGTCGAGTTGAATGACATTTGACAATGTGTGGATTTGAATGACATTTGACAATGTGTCGAGTTGAATGACATTTGACAATGTGTCGAGCTGAATGACATTTGACAATGTGTGGAGTTGAAAGACATTTGATAATTTGTCGAGCTGAATGACATTTGACAATGTGTCGAGTTGAATGACATTTGACAATGTGTGGAGTTGAATGACATTTGACAATTTGTCGAATTGAATGACATTTTGGCAATGTGTGGAGTTGAATGACATTTGACAATGTTTCGAGCTGAATGACATTTGACAATGTTTCGAGTTGAATAACATTTGAAAATGTGTCGAGATGAATGACATTTGACAATTTGTCGAGTTGAATGACATTTGACAATGTGTCGAGTTGAATGACATTGACAATGAGTCGAGTTGAATGACATTTGACAATGTGTCGAGTTGAATGACATTTGACAATGTATCGAGTTGAATGACATTTGACAATGACATTTGTTGTGTTCGGATTAAAATTCTCAGACTATAAATATAGATACTTTTTATTTTTTATTTTTACAAGCAGAATCTTATGTTCTTCTACGAACGATAATAGCATGACATAATATTAAAGAAGAGCTGATGAAATTTTGTAACTATTTTTTAAGATGTTAACGTCGAGCCCCAGTCCACAATGTGATGGATGCCATCACAGATGACCTAAACGAAGACAAGTCCATTTTGTGCCCCCCATGTCAATAAAAGGGCAGAAAAAGAAGGACCACGGTATCGGAATTAGCAATGAAGGCTAATTGTAGCCGGTTAAGTGTCCCAGGGGATGTAATCAATAAACTGAGCCGAGTGCCCACCCTCTGAAGTTGTCTCGAGTAGTGCCCCATGAGTTTACTCGCTCGTGAGGACGAAGGGAGACAATAGTTTGTTGGGAAGATGTTGGGTTTTTGTTATTTCGGATGTTTATGTTTTAACAAGACATTGGTGTTAACAGGAAATATTGTAAAAATTTGAGCAGGAAAATTCTACGAAATTATATAGTTTAGCTTTTAAAATCGTCTTCTAAGGAATCATTTCAAGGAAGCAAGGGTAAATTTTAATGCGTACCATTGGTAAAATTAAAAAAGAATATCTGCAGATTTGAAATCTTTACAAGCTTCTTTATAGGATAGAAACAATTTGATGCAATGGACCAGACGGAAGTTTTAGGAATAACTTGGATTGGAAAGAATTTCAATGAATTTGAGCAATGATCTTCAAATACCAGATCTGAACCAGATCTTCTAGTTGTTTGGGCAGAAACAACAACATGGAAACTTGAGTGACGCAGGCAGAGCAGGGACCCTAGGGTTCATGCCGCCTGGGAGGGGGCGGGGGTCCAAGCTTCTAACACACACACACAACTAACGCCCCAACAAAATAAAAACCTGGCCATTTGAGTGTCCTCAAATTAATAAATTGAGGTAAAAAAATATTTTTAAAAACCACGTTTTTATAAGTGGACTAACAAGAAGAAAATAATTTTAAACTTATAAGTTCAAGTACTTTCATTAAATTTAATATGACTAAAAACGTGGAGCGGGCGCTTATGAGGTTTTAAGTATGCAGTTCACTCATTCTCTCACTTATAGATCTCTCTTTTGCCTTCTAAAGTATGAATCTTTAGTTTATATACCAAACACCAGCCCCACGTTTTAATCATATTAAATCAAAGTACCTGAACTTATAAGTTTTATATTATTTTCTTCTTTTTAGTCCACTTATAAAAACGTGGTTTTTAAAAATCTTTTTTTTTACCTCTATTTATTTTACGAAACACCTCATCAGCGCCTGCCCAACGTTTTAATACCATGACGATGAGGTCACGGGGTGAACTCGATACGCGAACTTGAAGAGTAAACGGATACAGATGCTTATATGGAGATAAACTAAAATGCAATAATGTAATTACTGTACATTCGATCGATCTGTAATTTTGATACAATGCATTGTCATCCAAGATCTATCTGTGGTAAAATTTTGAGCTCTCTAGAACCATCAGAAGTGGTTTAATTTTACGTTGGCAAATTTGAAAAATGCGGACAGACACGAAATCAAGTTAATAAAAACGTGGTAAAAAGGAAAGGACTTACGCGGGGGTCTCCACCTTCAGGTTACAACCCCCGGGCTCCCACCACCAATACGCCCCTGGAGTCTAGAATAAGAGTTAAGTCCCCTGGAGGACTCTCCGTTTATTATCATACACACCTAACCAAGACCCGAGAGCCTTCTTTTCGAGAACCTTTAATTAGTTAAATCTTTTGTCTTCCATCTCCATTCGCCGACACTTGTATGTGCAGAGTAGTAAAGCTCAATTGTTTCATTCAAACAAATCCTTTGTCTTGTAGTGTTGTTCATACCCTCAAGTCAGGTCACCAATTCCCCTCAAGTCAGGTCACCAATTCCCCTCAAGTCAGGTCAACAATTCCCCTCAAGTCAGGTCAACAATTCCCCTCAAGTCAGGTCAAAAATTCCCCTCAAGTCAGGTCACCAATTCCCCTCAAGTCAGGTCACCAATTCCCCTCAAGTCAGGTCACCAATTCCCCTCAAGTCAGGTCACCAATTCCCCTCAAGTCAGGTCACCAATTCCCCTCAAGTCAGGTCACCAATTCCCCTCAAGTCAGGTCACCTATTCCCCTCAAGTCAGGTCACCAATTCCCCTCAAGTCAGGTCACCAATTCCCCTCAAGTCAGGTCACCAATTCCCCTCAAGTCAGGTCACTAATTTTAATTTTCGTGAATGATCTCAATAAAATTATTTTAAAATAAATTTCCCAATTTTTTTTGTGTTTGATCAACTTGTTTACTTCAGGGACGATATCATGCTGCTTCTCGTGGGAAACTTTCTTCCGAAATGTCCCGAAAATATTTCAATAGTCCCAACAAAAACTTATTTTCATGTAAACTTGAGTAGTTTATGCATAAAAGGTTTCTAAGCGGATGTTAATATGTAAAGAAAATAAATAAAATTTTAAAAAAATAAATTTCGACCCAAAATTTCTTTCGTGCATATCAAATGCATATAATTTCATATATATACATGGTAAAATAAACCGTGCAATATAATGTAAATAATCAATCTGTTGAATATATAAAGACCAATAAAAATCCGTTATAAAACGTTAATAAACGTGCAGTATGAATGGCCCCAAGTACCATGTCTGCTGAACGCCTCGTTCTCACACGCCAGCACGTGCATCTCCGCTTCCCTTACCGCCATCTTGCCCTTCTCTTTTCGCGGCCATCTTGAGGCCAACTGTGGCGTTTCCGACGGGCCGCCGTGAAGGAAGTGACGGATTCTTCCCGGCGCCATTATTGGCCGTGGAAGAGCAGGCAGCGGCGTGCCCGGCGACAGGAGCGTCGTCAATCCTAACAGATGCATCCTGGGTGACGCCAGGGTCAACCTCGTCGTCTGAGTCTATTCAGATTGATTCAACGAGGTGGTTTTTTAGAGTAGAGTTTTCAATTAATGACTCAAGGGAGGGAACAAAAAAGTTTTTTTTCAACAAATTAACCAGAATTTTTGCGAGGCCCTAAATATAAGCTGATGCTCATGAGGCTTTATTTACCGCGTCATAACAAAAATAAATCTTCTGACAAGTTAGTGAATACTTAATGGCAGCCTGCAAAATAATGCGTTGGGTATTTCAATGAAACTAAACACACGAAGACAGCTAAAAGGTTATTGTTTTTAACCCATCAGCGAACTGTGGCCAGTTGTAGATTAGATCAATGTTTGACATCGCAGTATAATTAACACTGAAATTTTACGCTTAAATACACTGTAATACAGTGATATAAAAGTGTAACCTCCATGTGCTAGCAGCAAGCACGATCCATTAAGATGGACAGAGCCAGTTATTTTCAGGGTGTTTCTTTCAAATGATTTTTCTATTAAACATAGACCTTAAAAAAATTAATTAAACGCTTTATATTGACACAAAAACCCATCATGTTATGCTAATTAAACCGTTTCTAATAGTATGACTTTGGCAGCGTGATTTACTACTATAGCAATAAATTGTTTTGAGGATCACCAACCCAATGGAATCACTATAGCCCAGCAGGGGATCACTGCGCTCACTAGTGAGACATGCCACATCAGACGATGTTCACTCGTTGCAACTTGAATCGACATAAAGTAAAAACACATACATTCTCGTTTTAAAACACTTTTTAAAAAACAACAAACAATTCCAGCGCTTTCACTTATGACAGAGATGAATGTACATAACCAATAACCAATACATTTTGTGACGTAAGCACTCATTACTCTCTACCACCAGCGGCAGAGATCTTTGGAATAACAAAACAAATAACAAAACAAATAACAAAACACAAAGAATAGATAATACAAAGAAAAAGTATGTGACTCACCCAGGAAGCTGTCTTTCTGCGGCACCTTGTCTATACACGGGAATCCACCGCAGTCGGAGAAACAGAGGGACTTGTTGAGGTACAGGAAGAATATGATCAGAAGAAAGACGAAGACAAGCACTGCTCCGAGAAACGCCACTGCCTCTATCGGGACTGGAAGGGAGAGAAAAAAAACACGTTTTAAATGCAATTTTAGTCTCATGATATTTAAATAATATAAATCTATTTTTAAACATTACAATTTTTTCGATTTTTTAAAACATCTTTTGCTGTGCTTTGGGGGGGGGGTGCTTTGGGGGGGGAGGTAAATGCTAAAGAATAGTTGACATCAAAGAACAGTGACATTTTATAAACGTATATTTAAGGGAGGACTGAAATATATTTTACTTTATATCTGTTATAACATTATTTAAGGGTTGACAGTTATATTGCAATAATAGACAATAATAATTCAAACCAAGCAATGACGGGACATCGCTTTCAACCCAGGTGCTGGTTCGAGGGAAAGGATTGCGAGGGCATCTTGACCATCCAAACATCAGACACTTTGCACGAGTCTCTTCATACAGCAACCACACCCCCCCCCAACACACAATGCGACTTACAGACACCAGACCCCTCCAGACCCCTTCAGACCCCACCAGACCCCACCAGACCACTCCAGACCCCTCCAGACCCTTCACGACCCCTCCAGACCCCATCAGACCCCACCAGACCCTCCAGACCCAACCAGACCCCTCCATACCCTCCATACCCCTCCAGACCCCTCCAGACTCCACCAGACCCCTCCAGACCCCTCCAGACCCCTCCAGACCCCTCCAGGCCCATCCAGACCCCTCCAAACCCATCCAGACCCCTCCAGACCCCTCCAGACCCCTCCCTACATCATGACTAAAACAAAAGACCCCATAAATGATTTTCACGTATAAGAAATCACCTCCCCCCACACGCACACACACACACACACACAGAATACCACGTCAGAATTAATACAATAGATGATCATAAGAAAACATAAACTATGATAAACCTCACATCCACAGATCACCCCCTATACACTCACACACACACACAGTCGAGACTAATACAGTACATCCTCATACACCAGGTCCTCATACACCACGTCCTGATACACCAGGTCCTCATACACCAGGTCCTCATACACCAGGTCCTCATACACCAGCTCCTCATACACCAGGTCCTGATACACCAGGTCCTCATACACCAGGTCCTCATACACCAGGTCCTCATACACCAGGTCCTCATATACCATATTCGAGCCCCCACCTCAGACACCTGACCTCAACACATCACACGACCCCACACCACCACACACCCCAACTCCACCACACACCCCACACACCACACTCTCCCCCACACCACCGCACACGGCCATACTTTGTTTCCCTCACGCCCCAACACTTACTTGCTTGATGTTCCCCTGCTACAGCCATGTTTCACGCCATCACTGGAGTTTTCTTTATCACGATGATGTCATTTGGTTTACAGAATGTACAATAACTATGTCACTTGCACCACCACAGTAAGAAATCGGACGCTATAGTGATGAATCACACATTCAAGTCTTTTCGTATCTCTCTCTCTCTCTCTTTCAGAACAACAAGAGTTTTCTTTTAGTCTATAAATTGTTGCACTATTCACAAGACGGTCGAATAGAAAAATATTTGATTACTGTGCAATAAGCAATAACACAATAGTCATTGCAAGAGACTGACAAACGAATATGTCTATTAAGCTATCAGATTTTCAATCTCTTCTCTATTTTCAGAACAATTTCTACCACCCCGATCTCTATTGTAGGTCTGTTGAGATAGTCTGTCCAGAGGCGTCACTATGAGGGTGTGGGGGTCGCGGATCGAATCGGATGACACCATCACAAAGAGTGAAACCTAAACCCTAAAATTCTGTATGTTCCCGATCTTCGAGTTATATGCCGCTGTTAGACACAGAGGACCGATATGGCTTGTCGTGAGGGGGAGACACCATGAGCTACCGCACTGGGCTACGTAAACACTAGTGCCGCCTCTGAGTCTGTCGGCGTTGGTGTCCAGCTAAAAGTTCAGACCATGAGGATATGGAAATCGTGCCATTACGAAATAACAGTGACTTGGACAGATCCCTCAAATGTTTGGCTAGAACTCAAAGGATCAATTGATTTTGTTGGGGGGGGGCTCTTAATTCACACTATCGATTAGTTACTTCTTTCAACTTCACGATATTTTATTATTATGGCGGTCAAAAGGGACAAACACTGGTTACGTACTCTTAGGTCTACGTTTGACTAGACATGTTGCTGTATCTTAGAACAAAATTCCTAAGAACAAACAAACAGACTAAAAGATGTTTTTACAAATTTAAAAACTGGATCAAGCAATTTTTAATGAAAGGCATTTAGGGCGTTGATCAAGTCACAGAGTTTCTATNTTCTATCAGGGCGTCAGAGTTTCTATCAGGGCGTCAGAGTTTCTATCAGGGCGTCAGAGTTTCTATCAGGGCGTCAGAGTTTCTATCAGGGCGTCAGAGTTTCTATCAGGGCGTCAGAGTTTCTATTAGGGCGTCAGAGTTTCTATCAGGGCGTCAGAGTTTCTATCAGGGCGTCAGAGTTTCTATCAGGGCGTCAGAGTTTCTATCAGGGCGTCAGAGTTTCTATCAGGGCGTCAGAGTTTCTATCAGGGCGTCAGAGTTTCTATCAGGGCGTCAGAGTTTCTATAGGGCGTCAGAGTTTCTATCAGGGCGTCAGAGTTTCTATCAGGGCGTCAGAGTTTCTATCAGGGCGTCAGAGTTTCTATCAGGGCGTCAGAGTTTCTATTAGGGCGTCAGAGTTTCTATCAGGGCGTCAGAGTTTCTATCAGGGCGTCAGAGTTTCTATCAGGGCGTCAGAGTTTCTATCAGGGCGTCAGAGTTTCTAT